>VZRE01004970.1:129674-349991 GCA_013396775.1 Cephalopterus ornatus
AAAAAACAACACAAAAACCAAAACACAAACAAACCGTGGCGTTAATTCTGGGAATCCTGAAAAGCTAAGTCATTATCAATGTGCTATAGCTCATGCAGTGATATGAAACCACAAATTGTCACTGAAGAATAAACGGTTTAGCATTTGCTCACGTAAGACATCCCATTTAATCTCCCTTCAGCAGGCTGCAGTGGTGTAAATGCTTACCAGCATATGCTGGTACAAGGCTTCCGAGGTTTGGCTCTCACCTTGACTGTAAAGGATCTGTGCCTTCTCAGAAACATGGAAGCTGATGAAATAAGGAAAGTGATCCTTGATTCTTGCAATAGATATTCATTTATATAAAACCACAGTGAAACACCAGAAAGCAGCATTTGCACATTGATTTTATAAAAGGCTTCTTTAACATTTTTTCCTTTTTCATTGTCCCTCCTAATTTTAAGTGTTGTTTGAGGTTTCCAAATTTACTGCAAACTTATCTGTTAATATCTCATTTTGTAAATTATTTTTGGTTTTCGCTATATTGTGAAACTTATTCAACATTGATCCAGTTATTAACTGTAAAATCTCACAGTACTCATAGTGACCAAGAGAGTTAACATATCTGCAGCAGCCTCCATCTAATCACAGCTGTGTTATTTTGTAGACAACTAGGGCTATAAATAGAATGGGACTTTAGAGTGGTTTCTTATACTTTCTGTTAATAATGGCCTTCAGAATTTAAACAGAGTGTGCAGCCAAAGCCTTCTGATGATGTAGATGTAATAGTTTGGTTTTGCAAGAGGCATTCTTTCAGGCACCGTTTCAGTTGAAATTCAGTAACTAATAGCTAGTGTGTGAGGTGTTTGCTATGTACCTCAGCTGTTAGGCAGTTGCCTGACTCTGCATTAATCTGGGCCTGAGAAAGGCATGCTAGAGGCTTACTAGGGCAAATGAATAAATGGACATTACCTGTGCCATATTCTCAATGTAAAAGCTCCTGTAAATTCCCTGCAGGTTACTCAGCTCTACCTTTGATGGTTCAACCATATTATCCTACTGCAACATGCTCCCTCACTCTGCCTGGTGCAGGCAGCTGCCTTCCTCCTGTTTTTTATTTCCCAATGCTTGTTACCTTTATGGGTTTAGCGTTTGCTGCAGGCTTAACACCAGTCTTGCTGGATCCAGGCTGAGATACCCCACTGTTTGCTGATCTCTAAGAACTGATGTTGCTCTCTGAATTAAACATGATCCTTCTCGAAGTTTCATTTTTTCCCCTCAACGCACCTCCTCATTCGTTACCTCCTTTCATTTAACTCTTTGTAGTCACTGAGGGTAGTATCTGAAAGTGGAGCAGAGTTGTAAGTGTACACTAATACTCTTTTATTTTCTAACTATATATTTTTTCATACATTTAAGTAGTTTCAAAATGATAAAACCCAAAAATCCCATATTGGACAAGGTGTGAGTAGAATTGTTAATGTAGCATATAGGCTAAATGGGTATCCTGATAAGTGCAGTCTGAATTAAGCAGTCAGGCATCATAAAGCATGAATTATATTATAATATTGTACATCTTCAGTGCTGAGAACATGCATTCTGTGTCCTGTATGAAAAAAATAATAGTTTACAGGCAAATTAAGAGAATGTTGCCACCAGCAATGTATTCTTTTTCTGTAGTAGAAATTACGATCTTTCAAAGGATCCAAGTACCAAAAAAATCTCCCTTACACCCTCCAGATCCATCATCTGTGCATATAGAGTCACTATTCATTTTTCTGTCAGAAATAACCAGCTTCTAATTTTAGACCCACAAAGCCTGTACAGTTGTGGAAGAATTAACGGTGCTTTCTTTTGCCTTGCACATACTTTGTTGAATGACCGATCACATTATAGCTCAAAAATCTTTAATCCTGATGGAAACATATGACAAAGAAAGAATGGATTTGGCTTTTTCAGATTCTCTCATTTCAGTGTTCACAATACTAATATTTAGTGGAATTAACCGGCTGCTGCTAAGCTGAGCATGAGTCATGCTGTCTCTTTTTCACACATATGTGTGGATAAAGAGCTGTAGTGAGTGTGGTTCATGGAGAAAATAAATCTCAGTGATGGTCTTCTGACATAGATGTCTTCTTTGTTTGCCATCTGCTTACTTCCAAGTTACATGAGTTTCTTGAGGTAGATGGGAAGCCATATGGAAACTATGTACATCTACTGGAACTGTGCTCCAAATGGAGCTGTATTACAACAGAGTCCCTCAGCTTAGCATGTCTTTAGACCAGAATTTTCTTCCTGGGTGGTCTTAAGCTGAGTAGATATAAAATGTTTAACTTTTCTTTAAATCCCATAATTCTTTTTAGAGCTCTTTTCCACCTCCCAGCATGGGTGCCATTCACTCCAACACATCCAGAGCGCACTATTTTGTAGAATAACTAGGTAAAGTATCTGGGGGTCCCACGGAGAGACACAGATTTCAGTGGGCTCAGTGTGTCTGGGTATAGAAGCTGCTGAACAGCAGTGTTCAGGAAGCTTTCTGCTAAACAACCAACTGCGAATATTCATGACAAGGAATTCAACTCTTGCATTATCCAAACCCATTGATGTAAGTATCGACACTGACATTGTGCCTTAGCGCTATGTAATCATTATTTATCCTCTGAGATCAGAGAATTAGGATTATGTAGTTCACAAAGAAAAGAAATACATGTAAACTTGATTGAGCTAATGTCAGTTATAACAAAAAATAATCTGTTTTCTCTTTCATTATACAAACTAAACTAAAGCCAGCTTCTCAGCGTTAGGCTTCCCATGATAAAAACAGGTGCAGCAGGGCAGACACTCCCAAATTCATGTGGTCTCAGAGGGGACTCCCTCTGCTGCATGTGAGGGACACTAAAGACCAATTGTGTGTCTCTGAGAACTGAGCTGTAGTTTTGCTTTATAGCTTGGTAAAGATTTTTACAGAAGCCTCAATGGATACTGAAGTGAGACGCTGGAGACTGAGAATCAGTTCCAAGCCCCAGTAACATGCTTAATTGTTGACCCAATTACTCTTTCCTGAAATTATGAGGGTATATTTACAGTCATAAAGAAAGTAAATATGTTTGGACATTCCACCAAAGGGCAAAATATGTGTAATACAGACCACTGCTGCTGCGTGGTCAAGGTCCAGTTGATAAGCAGCAATGCTCTATAGAAATGAGCCTTGGCTAACTTTTACTAGGATCAAATTCTTTGCCACAAACACTATGTGCCATTGGTGGAACTAATTTGGCTCAAAACATTTTCTTTTAATTATAGAACTCTGAAGGATTTATACAAAAAAATCGAACCACCATTAGAGCAGACAGTTAGACAAGCGGAATATTATGTACGGAGAAGAAGTCATTTTCCTACAGTTCTTCAGGAGGGAGTCTGGCAGGCAACTAAATGGCTTTGGTCTTCAGAACTTTAAATCACTTGCTATTTGGTTGAATTCAGTTAAAATTCCTGCAAAAAAATTAAACTGGGAGAGTGTGGGGAGATGTGAGTGTCTGGAAAGCAGAGTTTGGCCAGAGCCACCAGTGACACTCAAGTCAGCAGTGCAGTTTTCCCTAGAGATTGTCTAGCAGTGAAGGAAGCTACATGAAGTAGTCTGGAAACTAAGATCAGGATCTGCCTCAAGAGGAAAAAAGTAACAATAGAGTAAGAACCTGCATAAGTACTGAGAGCAGCGCTTTCAGAGTCAGCAAAGACATCAGTTAATTCCCAGACAGTTTCAACTGTGCTACAGAACTCAATGCCAAAGGATTTTGCAGAAAGTGGACTGGTCTGAATTAAAAAGCAGTTGAATAATTTGATATTTGTGTGTTAAAACTTGCTTGGGTTTGTATGTGAGATAAGAGAATGGCAGACAATGACATCTTATGAGTCTGAGCATTGATCTTCTGCTAGGTTCAACTCAGAGGAAGTCCAAGTTGAATGAGGCCACTTCATTATTTACATTAACTCTTTTAATTAAAATCTATATATATTTGTCGGAGTGAAGTTAGCCTGCACAGATGTTTAAAACCCTTATAGGTCTTTGCAGAACTGTAAGAATGAGAGCTTCAGGTTACTGTTAAATATTGACACATTTAGAACAATGCTACACAGCAGATGTCTTCCCAACATGTGACTGCAACATTACAAAGCAGAATGAATGGAGCGGAAGCAGCTCTGGAACACCCTGCTGTACCATTCTCATTAGCTCTTAATCTGTAAGGCAGGAGAATAACCCAACTGTACTGAGTACAATAAGAATAGTTGGCCTAATGTTTTTGGTAGGTGAGCCTTCATAAAAAACACTATTGAATTCAATTCTCTTTCTGAAGAACAAGGAAAAAATCTGAAGAAAAACCTGGCCTGATACAGGCACACAGACACTGGGGACACTCCCATGACTTTGCTCAAGTTATGGAAAACATTGTGAATTCTGGCAAAATACTGTAATGGTTTTCAACGCTATATGCTGCTCATATTGCAAGTATGAATTCTCTGTCATGTATGATTCTTACTGATTTTTTTTAAAATAGAACACAATTTCACTTAAATAATTTTGATTTTCTTCTACTTGAAAGAAGACTTCAGGACTTAGCTGTGGGATTCTTAAATATGCTGTTGTCATTCCTTGAGGCCTTTCTCTAGCATTGCTGCAGTCTGCACCCCACCTTGCAATTTCATGATGCATGTTTGTGACAGGCATATCAAACCATCCTGTTAGTTTAGAGTTGAGGTGAGAGAGTGCTTTAAATGTAAATTTTACTACAAACAGCGGAATAAAATCTTGCAAGCACTTCCTAGCTCTGCCAGGAAGCAAAGCTATATTTAACTCATTTTAAAATTCATCAAATACATTCTGGGCCGATTCAGATCTTTGGTGTGTCTTTGAAGATAACATGTAGTGGAAGTATCATACAGTCATTTGGGGGATTGGGCACATTCCGAGATTCTTGTCAGTGAAGACATGTAGTTAGGCCTGGATTGTAGAAAGAACAGTACATAATAGATCTGAGGACTTAATATTGATACTTTATTTGAAAATTTGAACAATCACTGTTTCATTCAGTTCAAGAGCTCTCTAAGAAGTCCTGTATATAAAAAGATTAGTGCTGTGCCAATGACAAAATTCGCATGCACACATGAATTTTAAAAAGGATTGTCAAGTAGTACTTGGGAGAGAGAATATTTCAGAGAAGCTAATACAAAGTGTTATATGATAATTTGCAGAAGTTTCAAAATGCATAGAAAAGATCCCTGGATATTAAGAACAAGCTATAAGAATTTAGCTAAAGTATCCGTGTACAAAAGGAGAAACTCCAGGTAGATCTTCCTCCTTTGTTTCTCCTGTCTTAGATTGCACCTTCCTGAAGCTTTGTATCCCTGTAAACTCAACTGCTGTTCCTGATAGAATTAAATATAGACTGGAATAAAGCTCTCAAATTTCATGCTTCATATTTTGTAGTCATGTCTCCAGTGGGTTTTTTGTAAGTACAAATAGTAGTCTCTCAGTTTTAGACAACATGGGAACGATCTAACTCCATCAGTAAGATGTGTACTATTGCCTGTATTCAGATATGTTTTTTAGTAGCTGGGTAACTTCTACCATTGCCTAAAATCCTTAATTAAAAGAAATAACATGGTATACACTAACTAAAAAACTCTGAATGGGAAATTGAAACAGTATCATGCTTCTAACAT
This sequence comes from Cephalopterus ornatus, assembly GCA_013396775.1. Classification (NCBI taxonomy): domain Eukaryota; kingdom Metazoa; phylum Chordata; class Aves; order Passeriformes; family Cotingidae; genus Cephalopterus; species Cephalopterus ornatus. The sequence continues at coordinate 135,375 of VZRE01004970.1, forward strand.
GGTTTAATGCATCTTGATTGTGGTTTTTTATTGTTCATGTGCTTCTGATTTGTTCTAGTACATGACTGCTGCTGCACCTATGCAAGGGACCTACATTCCCCAGTATACTCCTGTGCCTCCAACAGCTGTCCCTATTGAAGTAAGTTTATCTCCATCCATGAAAGTAGAGTGAAGGGGTAGCAGAATTCTTATCTATTATTCCTTCTTGCACCTGTGGTTTGAAAGGGGCCTAAAGTTTCTTTATGGAGGTGGCTGGAAGCTCCCAGCTTTTAAAATTAGGACTATACATTTCTGCCTCTTTTGTTTTCTTTCTTTTCTTTTCCTTCTCTTTTCTAACCCCTCTTTTTATTTTATTTTTTTTTTAATTATTTGCAAGGGCTCTTGTTTTGCATTTGTTTTGTTGTACAGCAGGACGTGGAGTAAAACATCAGTGATTATGACTATTTTTTCCCCATGTACTTGGGAGGGAGATGGGAAGAGACAGGAAAACAAACCCAGCAGGCAGACCAAGAAACCAAAAGAGATTTCAAGAAGAGAAGATTGCAAGAGGGTTTGATGCGGTCCTTAGCAAGCATAGGTAATTGCTGAAACATTTAGCCACCAGAAAAAGTGATTGAGCAATGGAAACCTTCCTCTTGTATATACAGACGTGGAGGATGCTGCACTGACTGAGTGCTTTTCATCCTTGAGGAAGGATTCGCTCCCTCCCTCCTTGGGGCTGAGTCATGCTGATGACAGTCTAATGAGTAAGTATTTACTCAACCCTGTAGACCACAAGCTGCCGGGAGAGCGTCAGCTTGGCCTCCACTTCTGTGAAGCTTCATAAGGGCAACTGAGCACAGCAAGAGGAGGGAACCTTGGCATCCTCTTCCCTGTGTGCTTCTCTTTGGCACTACCTTCTTTTATTAACAACTTCCGCCCTACTCTGGGGTAAGGCAAGGAGTGCCAGGGTCTCTGTACTTCTGTCTTCGGCTGTGTGGACTCTGGATTTTGTGCTATTACTACTCTGTGCTGTGAAGATACTGAGTTAGCGGTACTGCTGATATGGTTCCACCAGCAGTCAAGTGGGCTTATCCTGTTTTCTCCTAGTTCTTTGCAATTATTCCCAAATAATGTCCCACAGGAAAGGTTACTACTATTGTGTCATACTGATCTGGTCATGTTTCAGTCTTTTTTGCCTTGGTATAATTTTGCCCTAAGCCTCATTTGTTTCTAAATGCACCATGGGTGCCTCTTTTCAAATGCCATTCTTAAGCATTAAACTGGGCAGATACAAATATGAATTAAAAGGAGATGGTGGGATGGAGAGTGGTTCATACAACAGTACTGGCTGCACACCCTGCTGACGTGTGCAAACGAGAGTTTAAATTCATTCTTCCTGAGCTCTCCTCCCCGTCACCTGCTGGTATATTCATGCCTTCTAAAGTAACATGATGCAGTAACCACCTACTGTAACAATCCAAATATTATCTGAATATATACCCTGTTTTGCACTGAGCCAGTGATGATGATTATGTTAATGTTTATCTGTATTCATGTAGCATCATGAACCAGGACCCTCCCATGCTGGATGCTCCACAAGCAGAGACCAAAAAATACTATCTCTGCGACAGAGAGCTTACAATCTCAAGATGAGATGGACACAAACAGAAGGATAAAGACAAGGAAGTAGACAGAAAAAGATAATACTGACAGTCTGTTAAGCAACAGATATGAAGAATTTCTGAAAAATGAAACTGATATTTTAACAGATGCTTTAAAATAAACTACCTGTTGTTTACACAGGACTCAAATAAAAACAAAGCAAGTGCTTTGTGCTCCCTCTTCTGGCTCTATTGTGTGCAATAGAGTAATAAAGCATGTTCCCTGAAGAGACCTGCTACTCATGTGACCAACACACCAAGCATGAGAGTAAAAGAGAAAACGTAGCTTGCTTTGAAAGAGTACAAAAATGCTTAAACCAAGTGTTATACAGACTGTCTAAATAGGATAAGAAGTTATGCATAATGTTAAGTTTATACATATAATCTTTTGTGTGTTTACTTAGCTACTTTTTGCAAACATATAAATAAAACAAAACTTCATTGGTGCTTTGACTTAACAGATAAATGTCTTTAGCATAAAGCAAATTTATTTTGAAGGGAACATGCATAGAAGCAATGCGGAGAGAAGGGCAATATTTTTCTAAGGTGGCTAAATTTCTGATGGATGTGTAGTAAACTGGAGAGCAGGAGGCGTAGATTCGTCCTTTGTTGCATTTTAAGTCAAACAAAAGAAATGTGAACTCACTGTGAATTGAGGTAGGTGGGTGAAAACTAGAAGAGCCATACATATGTTGTGAAAAAGACAAAAAGTAAAACGCAGAATCCGCCGAAGTCAGAAGTTTTGCCTCTGGCTTTGAATGGACAGGGAACTGCCCTCAAAGGTGGAGGTGTTTTCCACTGCAGCCTGTGAGAGAAAAGTACTACTGGTATGCTGAGAAAGCTTCTTGTTGCTGAATTAGTTCTCTAAAACTAATGATGGAGTTTGTTGTGTTAGCATGTGGTTCTGCTACCTCAAACTCTCTCATTCTCTAGAGAGATACAGGAATGGTGAGGTGATGCTGAGCTGTTTTGCATAATTTACTGCAGTGAGTAAAATTACTAAGTTTTTCATGTCCTCATTTGATTCCTTAGGGTGTTGTTGCTGATACTTCTCCACAGACAGTAGCATCTTCATCACAGGAAGCCAGTGGTCAACAGCAACAGATGACAGTGGAAACATCCAGTGAACATGCGCCTGCATATTCTTACCAACAGTCTAAGTAAGTACACATACGCTTGGTAGCCAGAAGGATTTGCTTCTTGATTATAGCAGGCCAAATTCAACCTCCCATTTCAGCAGTATTAATTCTGAGTAGCTTCGCTAAGTTCAGACAAATTCTGGATATATAACAGTGTAATTAGCAAAAGGTTTTGGCTGATGGCCTCACCTTGGCAAACTGTCCTTGAGTTCCTGCCTACAATGATATGCTCTCTAACTGTCTGCTGCTTTTCTGGACTCAGAAGGATCTCAACGACTGCGTTAACAACCATCACGCTGGGCTAAAAGCGGCATCTGGCATCAGAGGTTAAAAAGGGCTTAAATATTGGCACAGTACACACTGGCGCATGTAAAGGTTTCTTTCTAAAAGTGTAGTTAATGAAGCAGTATAAATTACCCCAAGTTGGTATTTGTGACTGTGCAAAATTGGTGCCATGCGGACACCGAGTGGGTAGGAACTGGAAATGGAAGAAGAACGGGTAGGAAAGAGATGAGGAGAAACACTTTGCAGTCTGTCTCCCTTTCTCTGCTCCTTTTGTTTACTTCCCACACAATACCTTGGAAAGTTCAAAATTTATACACTGACAGCTGGATTTAGAACTCCTAAAGAGTCCCTTCATCTTCAGAATAATCCTCAAACACAGCTTCTCTTTGCTACAGTAAAACCAGTCCTCACAAAGGGAAGGTTACTTAGTGACAGGATACTCACTGGGACTGATCAGTGTTGGACAGATTCTAGGAAGAAGCACAAATTATTAATACATGTATATTGAACACCAACATCAGTGTAAAAAGAGAATTACACATGTTTTATCTTGGGTGAGAAAGAAGACAAATAGCCAGACAAGAAATATGTTAGATATGTCAGTCAGTGCACCATGACTCCGGTACTTACAGAGGCATCAGATATGAGCTGGTATAGGAAAGATGAGAATTATACCAGTCTGTCAATTACTTTACTTCATTTTTGAGCTCTGGAAGTGGAAGATACATTTATTTGTCTACCATATGAGTGGCAAATGGTTTCAGATCTCCCTTTTTGACCACCATAAAACAGTAGACCGCTATTTCTTTTGTCATGCCCATATCTGTCTGTATGTACATACTACAAAAGCAATCAATCACAAGCTTTTTGTTGATGTACCCGATTGGAGACACAGTCTACGCATGTGTGTCTTTCTAGCCAACAGTCTCTCTAGCACCTGTAAATAAATGATTACAAAATCCTTATAGAATACAATGGGCAAAGAGAGAAATATATGTCTATACCTTCTGTTGGTTTGCTTTGATGACTGTGTTCCATAGCGTTTCTGTTCCTGTGTCTCTGTTCCCTTTTGCTTAAGTCTCAAAGCAGAAGGACTTAGGTTTAAAAGGCCTTATAATGTAGCTGTAAGCAGCAGATTCTGGCATTTTTCCCACCTAAGAGGAAACTGCTTTGCAATTCTTTATTGAAATGGGTGCTGTGTTTCTTTCCAGTGTGGTGAATTTCCTGAGAATGAGATCCCTCATCTTTCCTTGTCAGCTACAGCCTTTTTGCAATGATGGATATGCTTCTAGTGGCACTTGCATTTATATTCAGGGAAATTTCTTCCTTTTTTAATCACACAGTCAGCTTCACTACAGATTTTTTTATTATACTTATTTCAGTAATTTTTTTATGAAATGGGCCCTCTATTTATGCCTGCCAGTTGCAGGCAGAAATGCAGTGTGGGATGCTGTAGAAACAAGGAAAATATACACAATATACGCAAGATAACTTCTGACAAAATATTTCAGTAACCTCTAATATAAAACCAAGTGAAGTTTTTTTATAATTAAAATACAATTTTGTTACTCAGCTTTTTGAAGAGCACATTTATTAATAACAAACATCATATATAACATATAACAAACAATATACAACAACAATTATCAACTAAAGATAAGAGAGAGTAATCAACATGACTGGACAATGATTTTGTTAGATAAAGGCAAAGGAAAAGGCAGACAATATAAAATTATTTCATAGGAGCTGATCAGTCAGGAGAAAAGTTATAACAGCATATTTCCTTATATTTATTTTCTTTGCAACAATCATGAAATTGCAGGCAACGAAGGAGAGACAATGTACTAAGAATGAACTGGGTGGTATAAGGACTCTGTACTCTCTTTGTAAGTAGAAATAAACCATGAAACTTAAAAGTTCCACTTTTTTAATCAGCATACATTTAATATGCTGAGTTCTGTACTTGAGGATCCCACCCAAAGATGTTCAGAAATGGTAACTTCATGTCAAAAACCTGGCTAACTATTGTGTAGGTAGAACAGGCCTTGATTTCTGAGCAATCTACTTTATGAGGAAATCACCTTAATTATTTTAGACCTTAATCCTTTTTTTTTCCCTTGTAAATATTTAATTTTGCACATAAAAGTGTGAAACCTATGAAATGGAGATCAATGGATATCCTTGCCCCAGAAAAGTATACACTCTTACCTCCAAGCAAAAGTCTGCTGGACGACGTACTCCGATTTTAAATGTGGAAAGAATTATGTTTTTCTGGAGCATTTTGTGGGCAAAATCAATGCCAGGTTAGATTAGAGAGCATGTGCTGTGACCCTTTGGTGACACCAGCCACTCTACCCAGAGCAGCAGTAAAACCTCAGAAGGTGAGCATCCAACTTGCATAGAAAATCTGAAGAAAATAGTTAATAGTTAAATCTGTTGTTAACATTCAAAATACTGTTTTTCAGGCATCATGCAAGGAAAAATCTTTTGGTAAATTTAAAATTTAAAATTGTAGTTTTAGGTTTGCCATCCCAGACAAAAAGTTCTATGGCAAATGTTAGGTCATTGACATTCTTCACAATTTAACTCATAATTTAAAAACTAATTTTAAACTACAAAAGGCAAATGTTTTAATGCATGCAAAAGGAAAGGTAATGGATTTTCTTTTGTTGAGCTTTGGTCAGAAAAGGATTTTTTCCATGTAATTTTTGAGGACTGTAGGAAAAACAACAGCTGACCCTTACTGATAGCCCTAGACATGGAACAGCATTTATATGTAGGTTCTACATCTCCCCAAAGATCTCACAGTCTTGTTAAGATAAGTTTGATGTGACATATCTTTAAATGACATGAAACCTCAAAAACAGAAAATGAGAGTTATCTTCAGTAAGAAAAAGGTTGATAATTTTGCTGTGCTAAACTTAGAAAGATTTAACACTATATGATCAAAAAATATGTTTTTCTAATTCATATTATCTTGAATGTTTCTACGAAGTTAGCCATAACTAGCTCATTAAGCAGACTGCTCCACAGTCTAATTGTTCTTGCCATCAGAAAATGTGTTCTTTCTAGCAAATTGGATGTATCCTTTTATTGTAATTTTATCCTTCGTTTCATTATTAGTATCGAAAATAAATAGCGGCACTAATTATTATGAAAATATTCAACCTCTTATTGAATTACTTTTGAAAGATTTACATGTATTCATCTCATTTCAGTGTAGTTAGACTGCCTATTAAGCATAGCATTAACAAGAGTAAATTCATCTGCTTAGAATGTGTTAACGTCCCCAAAGCAGGAATTCCCTATTTTTGCCTGACTATTTTCAGCTTATTGGTGGTATCATATTTAAACAGCTGCGAAGTTAGTTTAGCTTGGATTACTTTTAAAGTGAATTGGGTGGAAAAAAAGGAGAGAAGCCTATTTCAAAGTTATTTTGACTTAATGACCACTTTAATTCAATTGTTTTTACAGACAATAAACAGGACTGAAGAATGTCGGTCTGAAATCTTTGCCTTGAATGGAGAAACTTCACTGAACAAGAAGTTGGCTTCCAGTTTGCACAGGCGTCAAATGAATGCTTTTTTTTTTCTACCTTTCCCAATGAAAACAAAACAGTGTTTTTATGTGCTGTGCAAATGGTTCTGTCATGTAGTCTGACAATTTTATTTTTGCTATATTTTTTTTTTTCAACTAAAGGAAAAAACCCAGAGGAAAAATGCTGGGTTGACATTTCATCTGGACGAACATTTGAATTCAGAATTTACCTGGAGGTGTAGCTAGATTTTTTTTTTTTTTAAACAGAAAAACTGATGATGTCAAGAGGGAGCAAGTTGCGATGAAAACCAATTGTCTTCCTCAAAAATTAAGCTACTCTTTTTCTCTCGTTTTCTTTTTCTTCTTGTTTTAAATCTAGAGTGTTTTTTGGTTTTTTTGTTTTTTGGGTTTTTTTAAAGAAATGTTTAGGTAAGGTTTATCTTGAATCTTAATTGCCTTAATTTTAAGGACGTCAAAGGCTCTCAAGGCAAGCTGTCAACGTCTTGTTAGAAAACCCGAGAATGAATTGAAACTGCTCACACCGGTGCTGGTGCAGAAGTTTAATAGACTGAGTTTTTGGGGTGAACAAAAAATAAACTGTACAGTTTAAAAGAAAATGATTTTCTTCTTTTGAAGAAAAGTTGATGATAAAGGAACTGTGGCAACTGAAAGGATTGGAAAAATGCTGGGACTTTTATGAACTTTGTCTTAATTGTTGACAGAAAAAAAAATTCTAGAAGGCTAAAGCATTTTACAGTAAAGTTATTGAATTGAGAAAAAAACTTGCTGCATTATAGAGAATGCAGGGGTTTTTTCTTGCAGAATGCAGATTTTTTTATTTACAAAGCGTGATCGCTAGCAAAAGCATTAGTGCTTTTTATCTGCAGTCTTTTTTATGAGCTTTAAGAAGTTTTTAGTCTGCTTTGCTTGTCACATTGCAAAAACCTAGCTTAAGAGCATTAAAAAAAAACTTAAGTAGATAGGAGCTTATGGTCAAAAAAAGTGCAAAAAAAGCAATAGATAGAAGAAATTGTTGACAATTTCTGTAGTCTTTCCTAGTTGTGAACAAATGCAGCCTATGGATGGCCTATTTTATACCAAAGATGAAGTGACACCCTAACGCAGTCCAGAAGATAAAGGTTTTTTTCTTTTTTTATCTTTATTTGACCTACATGGCCGGACCAGTTCTTACTTTCTCGTTTGTTTAAACTATCTTCCACTGGTGTTTTACATACTGCATATGTTTATAGTGGAAATTTCAGAATAGTTGGTATTAGAAGCTTTTTGATTATGTGCTTTGGAGACCATCCCAAAGCAAGGGGATTGGGTTACCAACTAATCTGTCCAGGTGGGCTTTAATTTTGATGAGTTTTTATCTTTAATTGCCTGATCTTTGGTATTTCTACTGAAACAACAGTCTTCCTTCTGAATTCCGACATACCGCAGATTCATTTCTTCACCTCAGTCTTTGTCATCGTCCAGCATGCATAGCCACCTTAATTCTGCATTTATTTTTCAGTGTTGCATTTGAGTTGCCAGGTAGATGCAGGAGAAAGCAAACTTGATCTTTCTTCTCATTTTAGCTCTCCCATACAAGCAGAAATTTTGAAAACGATGTAGTATTGTCATGCAGGCAGGAAGTTAAAAATTATTCTTCTCTGCTATGATTTCTGCTGTCTTAATATGTTGGCTGACAATCACTAATTAGTATAATTAGGCAAAAAAAAAAAAAGACACTAAATTTAATCCACCAAAACCTGTTTTAGGAATGACAGTTATTTTCCATAGAGTAATCTTGATTATGGCCCACAGTTTTTCCAAACAAACAAATGGAAAAGGTGAGAAGCAAGTCAAAAGATGATTTTTTTCCTTAAGGAGGCAGAAGAGAAGCAGCATTTCAGTATATACATACATGCACACATATCTATGTGTCAAAATTAAACCAAACATTTTTAAACTTTCCTCCATCCAGAAGAGAGGGGAGGGTTCATCACATTTATTGTGGTGGATTAGACACAGGGTATCCATTAAAAATAATGAAATTAAAACATGTATTGGATCAATCTGATTCAGCTGCCCAATCCTAAAAAGAGGTCTGTGTTTCCCTAACCTGATTTTTTTGGGGAAAAGAACACAATTATTTTTTTAAATCGATAAAACGAGATCGTATTTTTTAAGATAGTGGGAGGGGGGAGGGGGTTTCCCAAGTAAATGCTGCTAGATATGCAACATAGAAAAGAGAGAAATGGGAGTTCACACGGTTCTTCAGCATAGGAAGAGGGCCTGATTTTCAGAAGCGGTAAAACTGCTTTCGCCAGAGTAGCAGTTGATATTCAGCACTTCTGAAAACCAGATGATGCCAAAGTAAAAGAACAACATCATCCACAACATGTTTTCAATAAAAAAAAAATCCCTTTCTTTCTGTTTCATATGCTGTCTCATTACTTGTTGCTTTTTGAGAGTGGCACTTGAATTTTGTCCTTGGATAAAGGTTCCCTCCTTCTTTGGAGGGCATAGGAGGGAAAAAATCGATCTAGCCTTATTTTCTTCCTTTCTACACGTACTCTCTTTCTGTCTGTCTCCGAATTATTTGTACAAGTGGAGATAATCCCCGGCACAAATCAGTTATATATGAAATAAACACATTCGTTTCTGTGTTAGTTCTAATGTGACACAAAAAAAGTCTCATTTAGTATCAACAATGAGGCTACAAGGTAGCTACCATGTGGCTGATGAATATGCTGAGGTACCTTCTTGTTTCTATTCAGAACTCTGCTGCTTTATTTATACATTCAGAAACATTTTTCTTATTTTTTTCAGTGAAGTTAAACAATCTCAGTGTTTTTTATTAAGCCAGACAGGCAACATGATATCACAGTGCCTGTCACTTTTAAAGTGTTTCAAGTGCATTCTGTATTAGAATTGTTCCTTTTTTTTTTCCCATGCTATAATGTTCAATAGTGTTTGAAATCAAAAGAAACAGAGCAAAGAAGTAGAGGAAGAAGAAGAGGAAAGAAAATGGATCCCTTAAATGCAATTCATCTTATTACTGATCCCAAAAAAAACCAGTGAACTGGTCTCAAAGTCTATGAATTATAAACACTGTGAGCCTTGAGTATAAGCAGTCATAGATCATCAGGTAAGAAAAAAGCTTATTTGGAACATAAAAAATGGTCAGAAAGTGATAACTTATTTCTAAAAGTTAAAAATGAAATAAAAGTGAAGAGTGAAACAGCAACATGCTGCATGGATGTTGTCATAGAAGAGAAATACTTGGTGGCCTCTGAAATCTAGAACTGTTTTTCTTTATGTTCTGGCTAATACAATTTTTTTCAAGGTTTATTATTATTATCTGTTAAAGTTTCTGTTTTTCTTTTCTTTTTTTTTTTTTTTAAGACCTGAATTTGCAAAATCACTATCTACGTCTGTCTTACCAATTTAGCTTTAAATATCAGGAGAGTTCCTGAAAGATTGCAGAAACAACTCTAGATGTCTAAGGCAATGGTGCCTGGCCCAGAGGTCTAGAAGTAACATCAATCCATAAGCTGAACTGCGTATGTACTTTCCATCACACCTGAATTCCTGTAAATAATCAAATCTAGATGTTTGGTTTTGGTAATTTTGTTTTTACCTTTTAAGTTAAATACAGAAGGGGTGTCAGAAAACTATGAATTATGGCTAGAAATTTCTGAATACCTGGGCTTGTCATTGAACATTGAGGGAAAAAAGAAAACAACAAAACAACACATTGGAACTGAAGAGAATATTATACTTGCAGGTGCTGACCCAAGTGTAGATCAGGGCACTGAAAAATCTTACTGTTCCCACTGAGATTGCAGAGGGACTCTTCTTCCTATCTGGCTCTACTGCTGGTTTTGTAAGCACTTTTCACCTGTGACAGTCAGGCCTCAAATTGTGAATGTCCTCTTATTGCCTTCCAGTGAAACAGACTCTTGAAATGTCCTTAGCCTGTGCTTACCTGTATAGTTCTGTTTACCAAGAGACTGCCTTGGTTGTGTTGGTCGAGAAATCCACCGTAATGCAGAATGAGGCATATTTGAGAGCAACTGCATCACGTTGTATCATCTTCTGCTATGGATGCATGCCCAAATGTGGAAGATAAAGGCTGGTCATTAGAAAGTGAGGGCTTAAACTTTCAATGGGCAATTGGGCTGTAGTGTTCGAATGGATTTTTACACAAGTAAAAATCAAATGAAGGGTATTATTTATGTATGTATGTGTACCAAAACTCAGCAAATTTGAGGAAGCCTGCATTGTAATAAAGTTTATTTTTAATATGTCATAGTATTTGGATCTATATTATGTTGTTTATGGTACTGAAGGATGGGACTGATATTAAGTGTTTAACAAATTGCCATGATTTTAAGCTTGATGGTGCTCCTCATGCCACTTCATTTTAATGCTGAGGTTGACACGAGCAAAACAGGTTTAGGCAGACTCGCTTAATTCCACCTATAGCAAGAGTCATGCTAAAGAATGATAATGTGCTTAAAGTAATGAATCAATCCATTTTTAGTGATGAGACCAAGTGTGGTAGTTGAAGATAGTAATGTTTGATACACGCATGGTCAACATTTCCTTTCAAAACTTTATTTAACATGAAATTGGTCTGGATATAAAAGAAGTGCCCTAGGGTAAGGGATTTTCCTGGTCTTTCTCGGTAGCCCACGTGAACTAAGAAAACAGTCACGGTGTGATGGAAATGCAAAACAGAAAACAACAAAAATGCTGACGTTTGATGCATTAGTCTATTCTGTTTAATGACAATTGACTCTAGTAACAAAGACTCCTTTCATTTCTAATACACATACACACAGTCATGCACACACACTTTCTCAGAAGGAGGGCTGAGTGAGCAGCAGACTTCTTCCCTTCAGTGGAGCGGATTTCTAGAATCTCAGAAAGCAGCAAAGATGCAGTGTAAGGAGAGTTATTTTCTTCTCAAAAAGAGCACCAACTTTTTCTATATTGCTCCTGTCCCCCAGATAGGCTAGAGCGCTGTATGTACCCCAGAGATTTATTCACCTTTGTGCCTCAAAGCAGGCAGAAGAGACCCTTTCTTCTCCCCTTTATTAACATGCTCTTTGTTAATATTGAACAGAAAATTATGAGAGTAAAGCTGTAAAAGAAATGAATCCCAGTGTTGGTTCAGCTTTCCATGATAAGAAAAAATTCTTGTGTTTATTTCGGTTGTTCAATTCAGTTGTTAATTCCCCAATAGTGACAGCTGAGTTCCTTTACCTTAATAAAAATGCATAATGAAGTGAAAAATGTCAGCCTTTGACAGGTTCACAAATCCATTTTTCCTTGCAGGTCGAAAGCCTGCAAGGTGTAAGCACCTTCCAAGATCTGGATCTGTTGTCCTTAAGAGAGTATCTGCCCAACTTTAATTTTTCTGCCTTTAAGTGTCTTTCTCTTGGATAATAATTTTATGAATTTGGTGAAATTTACAGTCAGTTATATTTTTAAAAGCCCAAAAATACAGCCTAGAGAAGAGAACATGATGTTTATGTAATTAAAGTATTATTAAATATGCTGTATTACAGAGTGGAAGAAAATTCTACTATCTTTTAGAGGCAAAACAATTTTATGTAAAACCAGGAAGTGAACAGAATTCATTTAGGAATTTTTAGTTGTTGTCCTTTTTAAAGGAGAATGAACAGACTCTGTCTGTATGAAAAATCAAAGCAGCTTTGAAAGCAGATGAACTTCCTCTCAAGAAAACATGAATCACAAAAATGGGGCAGAGGTTCTTTAAAGCCCTTACAGACCTCACTGTAGCCAAAATGTAGAACACAGAACCTCTGCAATACATTAAATTATGAATCTTATTTATATGGGCATCTGTGTGCTGATGTCTCAGAATGTCTTTGAAAGATCTGTACTGCTATGATTTATTTTTTTTTATGTTTTCCATTTGTAACACAATCCTAAATAGCTGCCATTTTCCCACTCCTGGGGCTTTCTGTAGATCAGTGGATGTTAGGTTTAAACTTCTGTTTTCTTTGATGAAGCTTTCAATAAAAAAATAAAGAAAGAAAAGAGCTGGGTGACTCTGTGTTCTTCTGACACCTTTCTGCAGAGGCTTCCCAAGGCTGTGGCTCTGTGCTGAGCACAGAGGGAGCAGAAAGGCTTTGCAGAAAGGTCTGCTGCCTCCGCATCTTCACCAAATGGAAGGAAAGAACCAGAGAGACAAGTCAGCTCTGTTGGCCCATCAGCAGCACAACTGCCCGTGTGCTTCAAGATGAAATGCAGGAGAAAATTTTTCTCACACTAAGACTGAATATTTACTGCTGATGGGTATCTGTTGTCCAGGCTCTCAGCTGTGCACCTGCTAGAAGAACATTGCCTCTGTTTCTGAGGCTTATTTTAAAGAGTGACTTCAGGGCAAAATTTGCCACATGGAAGACAAAAAATCTTTATTTACGGAATAAGTACAGCCTAAGCAGTGGTAGTGCGAGCCATACTTCATCTTGAAAGGAAACTGGAAAGTAAATTGCCTCCTCAGCCATATCTCACAGGGAACAAGAAAGCTATTTGGCGCATTCCCCATGGCTGCTTCCCTCAGCAGCTCTCTTGTTGCCATGTGCATTTCTTCCCATGAAAGCTGTTTCTGTGGCAAAGCCAAGGGTGGGATGGAAGGGTCCAGTAACTCTCCTCCCCAGCCAAGAGCTTTATTCACTGAGTGCTCCTTTTTCACCTACCAGGGAAGTGCCTGTCTCCTTCAGCCCTAAACATGTTTTGTGTGATTGCCTGCACACTTTCCTTTTCCTTCTCTTTGCCCAATGAAATATGCATCGGTGAGCTTCTAACTCCCTTCAGCTTAATCAGGAAATACCAAAGAAGTCTTTAGAAGATGGAGGAATGGGATGAGGAAGTAGGTGACAGGTTTTTTCAACTGCACCTATGCTGAAATGTCCATTGCTGCTGGCCTTGAGGATGGTGAGAAAAGGAGGAAGGCAGGAGGCTGAAGCTCCAGCCTGCCTGGCACTCTGAGCAGTAGCTGAGGAGCTTGGGGAGCTCAGCAGAAAGTGGGACACTTTGTTCCACCAACATGGGTGGTGCAAAGGTGGTTTATATCTAATGTTCTGGTGCCAGGTTCAGCCTTGTCACTGCCAGGATTGCTCCATTTCAAAGATCATTCCACTTCAAGCTCTACTAATGAGGATATTAATAACAGCTGCGGAGTTAGTAGTTTTTTGTTGTCTGTCAGTTGGCTCTCTCTGTGTATATGGAACCAGGCTAAGGGGGGTTTGCATCATCTTCTACAGAAGTGCAGGTAAGAAGGCTTTATATTCCTACTCTTGGTGTCACTGTCAGTAACCAAAAAAAAAAAAAATGAATTGGTAAATGATATCATTGTATTTAAGAATAAGTCCCCTGTCTTTACTATAGAATTAAAATAACAAGGACAAATGGGCCTTGGTAATGTGTGATGTATTTTGCTTCCAGAGGGAGACAGCTGTGTTTATCACTAGTCTGCATCTAGAATCGAAGTCCATGACTTCCTATGTGGAGAAAGCCATGTCCTTCGATTGTCACTCCCTGAGATTTTAGGCAGGGGGGAAGAGAAAAAAACACATCAATAGCTGGTGTAGCATAAACAGAGGAAGATTCCATACTTATCAGGTTTAAATAAATTTTATTTTTATTATTTGGGATGACCAAAGACTGTGAATTGAGACAAGGTCTCAGAATGCCAATAATGATCAGCAAGCACAGAAGCAAATGGTCAGGAGCAGACAGGACTGCAGCAGAAGTTACTGAAAGTAGCAAGCAAGCCAAAATTCAAACCAAAGCATCTGCCTGACTATTGGTAAACTTGCTGCAGCCTTTCTCTGTGCCTCAGCTCCTTGACCCATTCTTGTCATTCTGGTCTTCAGCAGAATACTGTACACTAGGCAGAAGTCTTCATTTGACTCAGCCGAGCACAAGCCACAGTAATAATTAACAGCTAGCAGAAGTTGTCCTGAGGCTGCACGCAACAGGAGATGATTTTTGCCGGGCAAATAGCAAGCCTGCCAGAACAGGAGTGTGCTGTCCAGCATATGCAGACAGGCGAGCTGCAGCCGCCCACCGCTGCACACAAGGCAATCGTGTAGATCGGGAGACAGGCAGGAGACACGCACCTCTCTGCTTAATCCCTCCGAGAGCCTGTCCGTTTGGAGAAACACTGACACGGTCAGAGAGGTTTGTTTACCAATGTTACAATGTTCCTGAAAAAAATCTACTTTGGGGAAAAAATGCTGTGACAAAACCACTTCCTTCCTTTTAAAAATTTATATTTTATATGACCTCTGCCAAAAGCATGCTCACTTTTATCAAATGCTTTGCACTAGTACATCACTGAACTTACTTGAACGGACATAAATTATGACTAAATAATCTACTGAATATGTGCACTGATTTAAATGAAAGAATTGAAAGTTGATTTAGTTGATGTAGCTGTTTCTAAAAGTTGAATGAGCTTCTGTTTATAGTGTGACTAGCTGAGGCCCTAAGCTCTGCTGCATTGAAATGCTGCTGAAATAAAAGAAGTGTGTGAGAAAAAGATAAAAAGCACAATTTACACCTATTATTTGATTTACTTCACCATTTTTTACCAATCGGTATGTTCTGTGTCATGTGTGGAATTCAGCCATTGACACACAGCCAACTGAAAATCGTGTAATCTCCTTGAACATAATTCCTGTGGGATCAAGTCCCATGTTTTTCTCTCAAAAGTCATTTAACAGTTGTGCTACACCAAAGAGCAAGAGACTAAGATGCTCCCTTCCTCAGGTGGGGCAACTTCTACCCAGTGTCAGTCTCATGAAATACGCTGTTAGTGGAACGCAGGGTCATCTGAGCTTTCCACACATGATCTGGTTATTTTCTAGTTAATCTTGGTGACATGCAAAGTTGCTCTGCCACCATTGAATCCCTTTTAAGAACAGAGGAGGAGACAGAAGCAGGGAGTTAGACAGATCTCCTCAGCTGATACGAAGACACAGCAATCCTTAGCTGAAGAAAAGAAAGGAAGAAGTTGTTTGTTTGAGGAAAGTAAAGCAATAGAGAAATCAGTTCTTTAAAACTTCCCTCACACTCTCTTTCTTTTATCTGGGAGGCACGAACAGCCAGTCAATAGAATTAAAACCATGTATGTGCATTCTCAGGTGCAGTATGTGGCCAATGGCACAGCTAGACACTCATGTCTTTGTTCCGAGCCACTTAAGCGCTCACCTGAGCCTTAACATCACTGCACAGCAAACAGAATTGAGTACGCAACCAGGAGAAGTGGAGACCTGACCCAGTGTTTCCTTTCTCTGTTTGTGCTTCAAGTTCCAGCAGTGAATGGTTGTCTTCTTAGCAAGCACCCTGAGAGCCTGGCTTTCTTGGTGTAGAGGTGAGTCTTTGAGAGGGCCAGAAAGTTACTACTTTAAAAAAAATCAACTCTGCAGTGTTTCTTCCCTGATTCTCAATTGTGTCTCTTCAGTTTTATGTCCCATGCATGCTTCCAAATGAGCAGATAAATATTTATTACAGTAACACAGTGGCCCCAGTCTCTAGGTGCCACACAAAGAAAAAAAGGCATGTTCTGCTAGGCTTATGAGGTGAAGGAAAAATGATCTGCTTAATCCATTCAGTGATTCAGATTTCTGCTAGACCCTCTGACACAGCTGTGTACAGTGGGCTTTAGCATTACTGGTTACTTTTCACAGCAATAGGTGGCTATAGCACAGAGTTCAAGGATTGCTTTACAAAATCCATTTCCCTTTTCATATATTGACTGTGCTATGAGGTCCTTGGGGTGTGAAGAGCTGTTTGCAGATATCAGTTTTTGGAGAAGACCCTTTTTTTATTTTTTTCCACAAGAAAATATGCCCAAAAGGAACATCTACTGCTGATTAGAAAAATATAGTTACCAGTAGTTTCAGTCAGTGGAAGTGCTGTCACCAAAATCATCTTGTGGTGTATGATTCACCCCATGCAGACCTATATGGCTTGGATGAGATATCCCTTCAGTCCAAAAAGACTTATGTTAGAGGCTAACTGACCTTTAAAAGGTACTAAAGCTTTGAGCGTGCTCTGACTAGTGATAAATGTTGTCTATAGCGATGACTGAGAAACGATGCTCACAGCAGGGTTGTTTCTACTACACAAGACAACTGAACTGTCTTTGTAGGAGAGTGCCTCACCTGAACCTTAAATGGGAACCTTTTTCTGTTTAAGGACTTGTGCAGTGAGCTAGTCATAAAACTGTTCCTTCTTTTGTCTTTTGCACTGGGGACAGGGGTTGCGTTGGAAGTGTTTTCTGCAAATGACATTTTCTCCTTGCTTTCACTTTGAACATGACCCTTCCCATGCTCACTGCATACTGGCAACAATGTCGATATTTCTAGTGAGAACTCTGCCACTGCACAGAGGCTTGAGAGGCCCCTGGACAAAGAAAGTTTTCTTCCAGATCAAGGAATTCCCTGGGCTGCAGCAATAGTCCTTCCATTTGCAAGTCCTGGCTGTATGAAATATGTTTATTACTCTAACATGTTTCAGCTCTTGCAGCCAGCTCTTCTTGACAGGAAGTCCTGAGAACAAATCCTTCATGTCTTCTCTCAACCAAAAAAAAAAAAAAAAAAAAGCCGTCAGAAACTTCCTCCAGCTGTGGTGACCCAGGATCAGCGAACTGCAAAAGCAAAAACCTCTGCTCTTCAGCTAAATTATAGTTTATTTTATTATAACCTGCTTCTCCCAATCCACTTCAAGCTCATTTATCTGTCCCTACCATATGTCACATCCTGTCTGGCACGCAGAGTGTAGACAATGCCAATTTCTGACGTGATTTCCATTACTTGTCTACACAGCAGCTAGAATAAACCTTCAAAAAGTACCCGAGGCACAACCGCCAAGCTATAACCACACTGGATTCTCTGATGGGAATTCTTTGGTTATTTCTTTCCAAAGCATATAATTTTTTATAACTCTTGGAAAGAATTCTCATTAAAAAGTAGGAACTTGAGCATCAAAGCTCATTATGGTAATGCAGACTGTTTACCTGAGAGAAGCAGTTTGTCTGTTGAGTAGAAGTATTAAATGTTGTAGCTAATTGAACAAAAATGGGAAAAACTAAACAAACTTTCCAAAGAGAAGAGGTAAGAAAGAATCTCTCCTAACTCAGAAGAGGCTTTGCAGGCTAGTGGGGCTCTGCCCCATTTTGCATCTCCTTCAGAGGCTGCTACAGTTTAGGAAGATTGAGATAACAGCAAGCATGAGCTGCCCTCATCAATGAATTAGCAAATAATTTTGATTAATTTTGCGCATAGATAAAAGGGGAAGAACTGAAGCAGGATGGATGGCTCAGGTGCATGCAGGCTGTGAGAGAACAAGGAAACTTGAATGTCAGATTGCAGGACATCTACATCTGGCCCAGAAAACTGTCTAGTCCTCACAAACAAGCTTTTACTTTGTCAGTAACAAGGGCTCAGAAACATGGGTTGAAAAATTTTATAGCAGGATTACTTTTTCCAGTAGTGATATCTACAATGATCCAAAATAATTTGTTTACCAAAAAAAAAAGGCACCACAGTCCCTTAGCTACCTCTTGCTTTCCCCCACTCCCGGCTGTGCATTTCATCAGCACAGCTACACCTGCCAATAGACCCTAGCAGAAATGCAGTGAGACTATTTCAGACTTGTTTCTCTTGACTTCCTAGGTAGCATTCATATTTTAGTTTGTTAATTTTCTTTTCCAAGAAAGACAACTGAATTTGAAATAATAAAACTTTAAAAGGAGCAAAACAAAACCATAAATTGAGTTACTGTAGAGGCTAAAGACACCCTGAAATAACTTACTTTCTAAATTATAAAAGGAGAGCTAAAAAATAATTATACTCTTGAAGACTTACACTTGTGTGATAAGTTTGTTTGCAGACTAAGGTACTAACCAGAGGAAAAAAAGATGTCTGCTGTCCATCCTTTGCAAAGTTCCACTTGCCTCCGCCCATGTATAAAATGTCATTTAGGAAAGGCATTGTGCTGTGGAAATAAATGTATATACATGTATATAAACACACCTGAGGTACTTTTATGAGACAGAAACTCTATGTGGCATTATCCTCAACCTTCTTTAAACTGTAACCCGCCCTCAGAACTCAAATGAAAAAGCAGATTGCACAGCTGACAACCTGTTTCTTTCTTTCTACAACACCTTCAGTAATAAAAATTGCTTGGTAGGAAGGCGTACATATAAAATGTACCTGTTCATTTGATCCACCCCACTGCATGCCAGTGCAAACTCAGGCTTTTGCCACCCTCACTTTTAATGGCTGCAGGTGCCATTTGGTGCAACAGACACAGCAGGGAGATGTGGTCTATAGAGAATAAAAAGTACAGCAGTCCAAGTTTCTAGACAGGAAAAATAGTCTCTGTGCAGAGGTCAGAGAAAGACTTAAGCAGGGGAATCTTTTCACTATAATGAGCAATAAAGAAACCTTCTCATTCCTCTCCCATAGCTTTACTCAAGAAGCTCTGATCCTCCTTTTCTTGCAATAAAATTCATTACTGCTTTTGTCTGCACAGTAGCTCCCTGCAGCAGTGCCTCCACTTCCCACCAAATGCGTATCTATTCAAAATACTTGGTGTTTCTGTAGGTATTGAGCACCCAAAACACAGAACACCAGTAACAGCTGAGTGTGCGCTAGCAGAGCTTGGTCCAACACGGCATGATTCCATCCACAGCAGCTGGTTGCTCTAGTAAAACTCTCCTGGGCCTCTTGAAATAACTGACATGAAAGTGATGTTTGGAGCAAGAAACGGAACTCATTTTTCAATTGATATTAAAGAGGAAACCATTTTAGTGTCAGCTGATACTGCCCAGGCACATTTTCAGTAATTAAGGCTCAGAAAAAGCAATGGAAATACCTATGAGGTGTATTAAGAATGAAGCCAGAAGCAACGTGTGAAAGATGCCAGCTATAGGAGTCCCTGCTATGAAGGCTGCATGGAATGGAAAACCTCATAGAACACAACCACAGAGGGAACAAGAGCAGCCCAGAAGAATCAAGCATAGAGGAGCTTAAATTATGCCTTTGAGTATGGTATGAGAACACAGGAAAGACAGAGGTGATTTCAGAAAAAGTGTGATGCACGTGGTCATGTAAGGTGTTCTTATGATTTTGAGGTCCTGAGAAAAAATACTGCTGTCTATGCCCTCTTGCCTCAGCTTTGAAACACATCTGATCTGATTTGAAACACATCCTGCCATGTATGTTGTCAAAACAACATCTATATGTGACTTCTCTTCTTATTTTTGTACTCTTTCAGGGTATTAGATTTCACTTCTCCATCCAATTACATGCTTTGGAGGTTTTCTCAAGTGTTTAAATCTTACTTTTTCCATATTATATTTTGCAACGTCATAAACACTTCAGAGATACTTTTTTATTATGCACAAAATCAGATGACATTTCTACCTTTTTGCAACAAAAAAACAGTGAAATTGAGCTTGAGTATATTTTTTTTTAATATGGAGTCCCCAATTCCCTGATTTTTTCTGCTGTATCTCTCTGACAGTTCTTGAGGCCCCAGGTGAAATTTTGTCTCCCCTTTGTTGGCCTTAGGCAGAGGTGAATATCTAAACAAGGTAAATACTACCAAATCCCAAAGTGTTTATTCTTGGCTGTTGATTGCCTAAATAATTTCCAGATTACCAGACGCTACCAGCCCTTGCTTTCCACACTTCAAGTTTCTGTCACTACCTATGCACAGAGTTCATTGTTGAGTGAGGACATGCAGCAGCACCCTAGAGAAAAGAGCACCTTGAAATCACAGGGGATAATGCTCCTTTGTGAACCTGCAAAGAAATGCCTGAGGCAGAAAAGGAGCACTCTTTGCAGCTCCGCCAAAACTGTGACACTATCCCATTTACCATCAGTTTCTTCAATCAGACATCAGTTTAAGTGTGTGTTCATGAACAAATTGTCTTCAAAATGACTTTTTCAAGGTTTTATGAGGAAATGAATCAGCTCCCTTGTTAAATTCAAATTTTGTGTTCTGGTTTTATTATATCCACTAAGAGCCCAGTCCCCCTCCCATCACGGAGAAAAGACAACATTCCAAGAGCTACAAAGAGAGAAATAGGGTGTTCACAGTTTGGTTATGCGTTTGTTTATCTGTTAGGATTTGCTTTTTATAAATATTTGCTATTTTCATGCTGTAACTCTTTATAGCAGAATACAATGCTCTCTTATTTATTCTTGACAGATCCTGTATAAATTTATGGTTCTGCATCAATAATAAGAGTCATTAGTCACAGTAACAATGCACATCACAGGGTCTTCCAGGCATTCACCACTGAACTTGCTGAATTGTTCTACAAATGAAACCCTCCCCCAGTCAGTAATTATTCTTGAGCTAACACAGAAAACAAGGAATTCGGTTAGAAAAACTGGGAGAAAAAAGATAATTTTCTCCCAATGGATTTGGTGAGAGATGGGGGTGGGGAAGAATCTCAGCTATGGGAAGGCAGAAAGGGGAATCTTTAATTATTGGGAAATGGTTTCATTTCTGTAGTAAATCAAAGTTTGTTTTTTAACAAATCCTAGTCAGTCAAAACTATGGACAAATATTTTGTTCAAAAATGTGTGAAAATTATTCCCCAAAATAGCCATTGCTTTTGTTTAGCTTCATGAGCCAACAAACTACATTAGCCAATAAGCACAACTTCCCTATATTCATTGTTTATTTACATATAGGAAAGAAATAGCAGGAGGAAAGTAATATAACAGATTAGAGCAATGGACAGTAAATCCAATTCTATACCTAGTAAAGTCAATACAAATTATTCTATTGAGTTCACTGGATACAAGAAGCAACCTGTGATTCAGGCATCATAATATAGGCAATGAGAAACAAAGGAACACTAGAGCAAAAAGCAAGAATTGCACAAATAAGACAACGGCAGAAATATGACAATGGCAGAAACAGAAGTAATACATTTTAACTCCTTTTTTCTTTTTTTTTTTGAGTGAATTTTACATTTTGACAATGCTGAGTTTTGGAAAACAAGCAATACATTTAATTTGGTGCCTACAAAGATGTTTCAACCTCAACTCAAGTCCTGAAATCTTATCCAAGATTTTTCTCCTTCTTTATCAAGAAAGACTGCCGTTGGATTAGGATGTTATCTCAGCAGGGATAGGATTTTTATTTAGTCGTATCACCTCTCTTCCCCACTGCCTTTCCATCTGCTTTCTTAAAAGGGTTTGATGGCTGTCAGGGAGGTGGATGGAGCCTTGAGAGAGCCTGAGACCTAAGTGGGGAAGTGATAGACAGCCACTGAATGGGCAAGGGGAAAAGAGAACCTGGAGAAAGAAAATGAAGTAAGAGGTGTAGGTAGCACATTTGCTTTAGCTGCAGAAACTAATTATCAGCTGGCATATGGATATGTATTTGTGCTTGTTCACCTATGTAGTTAAAATCTCTGCTTTCCAGAGTATTTTCTTCATAAGACACAGAACATTTGACAAACTATCCAGCCTTTTTATAAACATCCCTGATCATTATTTCATTAACTGACTCATTTCAGGATCTTAATCTGAAAATAGGAAAGCTGAAATAGGTCAGGCTACCTTTAAAGGAATATGAACATGATAAAATGCCACCACTCCTGCTGATGAACATTTCAGCCTTTTTTTGTTTCTCTGCAAAACTGTTTTTGCTGCATTTATTTCTGCCATGGAAGCCTTAGCAATGTTATGCCTGATCCTTAGTCCTCAGTGTAACTGTGAATACACAATATCTTAACTCTGTATAGAAGAATATTCCCAAACGACCAAATTTTGCATAACCTAGTGAAGGATTAGACCTTACTTATATTGGGCAGATTCCTCCAGGCCTTGGTCTTTTTTGATGTGAGTGCTGTCCTTGAAGATAAAGGATTTATCTAAGAAAGTACAAGTCCATTTATACTTCTTCAAAACAGAAAGGGAATTTTGAGAAAGTCAGCCCAGATTCTTCAAATAAAACATGACTGCCTTACTTTGCATATACGGCAAACATTACTCCAAGAAATCTTTAAAATAAAGGATTGTTTTCATTGTCTAAAATTTCTGTTCTGCAGTTCTATTCCAAGAACTGCATCTACTGAGAGAAATGGAGACAACTCATGCCAGGTGAAGTTGACAGGGCATCAGAAAAAGAAAAAAAAAGAGACTTTGTATTCATGTAAATATTTGTTTACCGCAAAAAGTTTCACTATGAGATACAGACATTGAAGACGTTGAAGATGTTTGCTGTTCCGTTAAATCTGCAAGACTCCAACCCTTCTACCTCAGACAGAATCAGGAATGGAGATGGTTAGAAATGTCTGTGAGTGTTTCTATTTTTCTGTTACCCTTTTTGTGGTTTTAAATGCTCATCAATGACTGTTGATCCACATCAATGAGTGCGACAGTCTGAGACAGTTGAGGTAAGAAGTTTTAGGTTTTGAGACAGACTGGAACTGATCGTTTTTTCATGAACACTATGACTTCCAAAAATCACATGGATCAGACCTTCCTTCTTTGGGGGTTTTATTCCTTCCTTCCTTATTTTAAGGATACCTGCATTTGTATTTTTTTTTAAGGTAACAGCAGAGCTGCTGCTGACTTCTTTCCACCAGATGGCACCACAGACTGTAATCCATAGCCGCTCTCTATACGTATGTGTGTATATATATTTGTATAAATGTATGTGCATATGAACGTAGCCATAGACATGTATATGCTGGTGAAGACTTTTGAGTGCTAGACACCTACAAACCTCATTTTGCTTATCTCTTATCCTACCATGGAGGGCAGAAGGAGGAGCAAGACCAACCAACACCTCACATTGGGACCATGCTAAAAATGCTTCTATATTTGACACTCTCATGGTACAGGCACTCTGTACTATCTAAACTAAAATTATTAAAGAGACAATGCATATTATTAGCTTTTACTTCCTAGCACAATTTAAGGTAACCACTTTCTTCGAAACTGCAATACTTGGTGCACGGTCATTCGTATTCTCAGTTCAGTTGCTGAAGGATTATTCCATGGAATCCAAATCTGAAATCTTTTCAATCCAACCGTTTCAATCCAACAATTCCAATATGGGCTGCCTACCCAATGTTTTTATAGAAAATGGAAAGGGAAAACTTTTTCTATCATAACTGGTTACTTCTTTTATCTTAATTTAACTCTTCCATAGTTTAATCTAAAAACTTCCCTGTAAGAGATTTGAAAGATGAGCAGAAATTAATAATGAACACAGAAGAACTGTTTTAAAAGAAATTTGCAAATAATACTCATAAAACCTTCATTATTTTACTGTTTAAAACACAGTTGGCAAATTTATTGGTAGGTAGTATTCCCAATTTTTTTCTTAATTAATTCTGAGTTGTGTTAGTTTATGTCAGAAGCAAAACCTCTCCCTGATCTAAAGAGTCTTCAGTGGGGATTTTCAGATGACTGCTATATGTCAGAGGTTTTGCTTTCATAGACATGTGAAATAATGTTAATTGTTTTGAGAACAACCATATTGTTACTGTAAAGGTGATGTTTCATGCTGCAATTTAAATTAAAGATATATGACCATCGCTTGCAAACAGTTTATCAAATCCATAAAGAGCTTTGGTTTGTGATTCATTTCCAAGCAGTTTCAATTTCTGACATTTTCATAATTCCTGATGGCTTTCCCTCCATGCTTTTAAAGAGCTATCTTAGCTTGTGCTACTATCTTACTTTGTGGCAATTCCAGTAATCTATCACGACAGTAAGAGGCACAACAGAAATGATACTGTCTTGGGTACTGTATATGGAAGAATAAAACAGTTTGTTGCATTTTTTCTTCATCTGTCTATGTCCAGCTGTTCCTTCCCTCCCTCCCAATTAGATGTTACAATGGTGAAACTGCCCTCTTCTCACCCTATGCTTTCAAGGCATTAATTTCCAGCTGTTCCTGAAATGGGCAGGTACCTGCTGCCTCCAGTTCCTGCGGAAGACATCTTCAGCCTGTCTTAGCCTCCAGTCTTAGCTACAACCCTAATCAATCCTTAACGTATTGATAACTTGCATAGGAACCACGAGAGGAAAAAGTGCATCACTAATTTATGATGGGTGTCCAGGAGCCAGCAGCAAAGGAAAGAACTGACTAGCAAACCCGTAGTGCCAAACAGCAAGTTGAGAGTTTCCATATAGGTATCATCACTCATGGTCCAGAGACAGGGAGAATTCACAAAACTCCTAGGATCATTAAATCTGAACAAGGCTTTTACGTGACAGAAAAGCTGCTCTGCATTCAGAAGGCTGCAATTTTGGTTCATAGCATACCACTGCCTCTGCTCTGCATGGTATCCTGCAAAACAGGCTCCAGGTGCGAGATCCTGAGCTTGGTATCCATATCGCATTTGTTAAACTCCAGGCTGAGCCTGCCTTGCATGACAGGCATGCTATATAAGCTGCAGCGTGTGTGGGGGACAATATATCATGCTCTTTGGAAATACTGCAATAATCAATGACCAGAGAAGATAGATAATTGACCAGGGAGACATGTGGAAATAGGTCTTAGCTTCATAGGATGGATAGACTGAAACACTTGTTAATTGTTTTCTTCTGTCGTGAATGTCATTTCTTAAAAGCATACTGTAAAGTACATTTTAATGCCTCATCCTTTAAATCTCTTCTGTTTCCCCTTTTTCACTCCCCATAAATGCATTGGCTAGTGGGCTTAATGGTACTTAATTTGTACATTTTTGCTTAATTTGATGAACTGTAAGTGCTCTTTCAGCCTACTGTGAGCATTCAATAATCCAAAGTGGCTATGAAGTATATAAGTCCTGTTGCTGCTTTATAGGGCCTGATTAAAATAGAAATAATGTATTATGAAATCCCACTCAAACGTCTTTATTGGAGCACAACTATCCATCATAACTCAGAGGTAAAAAACTGCCTTGGCTTGCTGGTCTATTTTTTTCCCTCATTATCAGTCCACATTAGTAAGTGCAATGAAGTTAAAGCAGTAGCCTCTTCATTTTTTGTTAACTGGCAATTTTACATTTCATTTTACTGGTAGTGTCCCCATCCCTTTACCTATGCCTGTCCAGTCCAGGGCTGTCTCAAACTAATTTTAGGAAGATTTCCTCAGTTTCCCCACGTAGAGAAATGGGAATAAGAGTCTTTTCTCAGCACGTGTTTGAAAGCATAAGTGATTGTATCTGCAAAGAATTGTGAACCTTCAGACACTTTTTTCTTTTTAAGGATACAGCACACATTATCTTCTCGATTTGTCTGTATGACTTGTAAGTGACAATGTTTTTTTCTACCCTTTCCTCCTAAGTCTCTCCCCCAGCTTGCTCAGATGCAGAAGAAGCCTGACTCGAGGTGTGACTGCTCAGACCTGACAGTGTCTGGCAAAAAAAAAGGACACTTGCAAACTGCTGAGCTGAGCATGATAATACCATCCTTTACACTATACACCAGGAAGGAATTCCATGTGCAGTACCTGCAAGGACACGTTTCCTACGCAAAGACTCCCTTCTCCTCCTCCTTTCCCCCTCCATGCTTTTTTTTTCCCCCCCTTTCACATGGTCCTTAATATCAGGATGCTTTAACCTACTTTTATTAAGAGGTTAAATGAAGCCAGAATGCTGCAGAAGAGTGTTCTGTCCCATCGACCTCCCCTCCAGGCCACGTTCTGTAATTTCTCCCGCTGTGCTGAATTGATGCTCCTCTCTGTGTGTGAAATAAGCAGTCGCTTCCTGAGAAGGAGACATGCTGCCTTCTGAAGGGCCCATTCAGCACTGCAGAGGACAAACTGTCTGGCAACAGGGGTGTGATTCAAGGGCTGTGAAATATGGAAAAGAACAAAAGGAAGGAGGTGCAAGGGAAAGAGGCTGGAAAACAGGATGAGGACAAAAAGACAAGAAGCGAGGGAAAACCTTAGGTTAGGGAACAAAGGCTAGAGAGCTTTGAATATTAAAACTGTTGGTATAATGTGGAAGCACCCAAAACAAATCAGGTTTTGTCAGACAGATAGATTATGCCACGTGGGCTCACTCATGCCAGGTAGCACTCTGCTGTGAAAATAGGTACCCTGAAAACAGTAATACATCCCACTGGCACATATTTTAAGTGAAGATTGATTCTATTGCATGACAGAATACCTGAAATAAAATGCCAAAAAACAAGAAGTTTGCCTTCCCTTCTCCCTGCCTTGCTAATATATTGTATATCTGAAAATTTTCCCCCAATAAATAGTTTTGATTTCTTTTATTTTCATTTTCTATTTATATGGGTCATGTTCAATGGGACTGTACTTAGCCAGCCCATGGAAGTGTTGCATAGGTGGAACAGAAAGTCTGGACAAACAGGAAAAGTTTGGTGTCATTAAAAGTCATTCTTCACATCAGAGTGACTGAAGAGCGTTTTTCTGAGTGCCAGGGCCAGCACAGGCAGCCAATGTCACTCATGATCTGTGTGCACATTTCCAGTTAACTGCTGCAGTTGGGAGTAGCACCACATTGTACCGGGTTACCATTGTTGGCCAGAGGTACATCTCTTTTCCAACACAATTTCAGAAGGCTTGACCTTTCACAATATAAATACCATTGTCTTCTCTCTTCACCAAGGTTAGTGTGCTAGGGCAAGAGCACCTCTGGTCCTTGCTGCTCCTACATTCATCTGTAGCTCCTCTGTCTCAGACCACTGATCTCTGATTCCAGGGTAGATATTTTGCTGAGAGAATCAGTTTCAGGTAGGGAACTGCTTTAAAAAGGGAGATTTTATTGAGCAATTTGGAACTTTCTTTTTTTTTAATTTAGTGGTGAAAAAGCCCCAAAGCCCTGTCTCCTCTGTATTGTTTGAAATTGTGCCATTTGCAATAATCTCTGGAAAGGAAAGCTGAGTGGTTACGAAGCAAGATTACTGTCTGAAAAAGCCACCTATAAATTATGAAAAAATGCCCACTGCAATACCAGAAGTACAATAACATTTGCCAGGCTTTGAGATTTACTAGCAAAACTAACCCTTGGATGCCCTGCAAGCTACGCTGTGTTGTAGGTAACAGAGAGCCTTGCTTGTGGACTCCCATCAACACTTTTCCGAGGCAGTGGGTGTCACCCACACAGCCCCACGAGCTCAGCTTGAAAAATGCTTTAAACTTTCTCTGTCAGCATGACTGCTGGACAAGCCACCATGCGCTCAGCAGGAGCACTGAGGATGCTCAGCAGTGGTCCTGCCTCCCCCCTCCCCTTCCAGAAGGTTCTAGGTGATCCCCAGCCCAGCAGCTGCCTCTATTTCTGTCTCAGTGAGGTAATTGGTGTATACAGTAAATTGCACCCACGTGCAATCTTGCATAGTGAGTTTGTGCTGTGCATGAACACCACTGTGGGCAGAGAGGTGGGAAAGGCCACACAGCTCCACCCTTCAGGACTACGCAGAAAGGGGAAACCAACCCTTACCATCCCTTCTGATGACCTCTTGCTGTTAGAAGATAATCATCGTGGCTGGGTTGAATTTCACCTGGGTTTGGGGATTAGTGCCTAAGCCAGGACAAGTTGAGTCAATCCTAGCTGCATCCATCTTTTCCAGAGAATCACAGAATCAGTGAGATTGGAAAGGACCTTTACGATTGAGTCTAAGGATTAACGTAGGACTGCCAAGTTCACTGCTAAGGATGTTTCCAAGTGCCACATATATACGTCTTTTAAATACCTCCAGAAATGGTGACTCAACCACTTCCCTGGGCAGCCTGCTCCAATGATTGACAACCCTTTCAATGAAGAAATTTTTCCTAATATCCAATCTAAACCTCCCCTAGAACAAATTGAGGCCATTTCCTTTTGTCCTATTGCTTGTTACTTAGGAGAAGGGACTGACAGGAGTTCAGTCTACAGCTGTTTACAGCCTCCTTTCACATATTTCCTTCATTAGCTCTTTCAGAGGGATAAATAGAAGTGCTTTCAGCTGATGAGGAAATCTACCAGGCACTTGAAGTTATATGTGATTCCCTTTACCTAGATGCTGACCCAGGAGACCCTGGCTGTATGGTGCTCTATCAGATTAGTTCAAGTGTGCAGCAAGACAGCTGAGAGAGAGAACTGTGAGTAACTACTGCTGCTTTAGGGAATAATGTGTGATCCAACTCACTTGGCAAGGTGGAATTAGGTTGTAATTTTTCAAAAGTAGTTAATTATCATAGTCAGCAGTTTCTGTAGTATTCTTGACATATGGTCTTATTTTGCTGTTGCTGCAACTTTACTGGTAGTTTTAGGCTCTGTGTGTGCCCTTTACTTAGCTGTGAAATTCCTACTTTTAGCTCCTTTTATTTTAAACTTTGTCAGCACAGAGCTCTTGGGTTGCAAGGTGCAATTGTGCCATGACTGCAGCCCACAGACATACACAGCTGATTGCATGTGATATTTTCCCTTTATCTCCCAAGAGCTGCGGAATAGTTTTGCTGCTCTTTGTGCCCTTCTTCATTGCTCCTGAGCTCTGGAGCATCTCTGTAAGGAGCACATTTACTGATTATTTGTATGGATTTCAGTGGAAAATGTAATTGTGGAGAAAATGATCAAGAGACATTTGGGAAATCACTGCCCATCATCTTTGCATGCTGGGCTGCTTTGAGTGCTAATACCTGTAAGAAATCCAGTCCAATAACTAAGTAATTTCTGTTAATCTCTGTTAAAATTCAGCATTCTTCTGTGTGAGAGTAGGAAACTTAGATCAGGAAGGACATGTTCTGTCTTTGTTATTAACTCTTTGAGGGTTGTCTTGTTATGTTCCTGTGCCTTTCTGTGACTTAGATTTCTGATTTCTAAAGCAGTTGCATCTGTTGGTGTTCCCAAAATGGGGTCACACAAATTGGGTGAATTCAAGAAAAAAAAGCTTTGTCTTTGCATACGGTTAAGAGGTTCCTTAGCAGACCAGCAAGCCAGCTGCTCTGTGCAATTTTCTCTGTGTGTTTCTCTGGTGTGACTGTAGCCCATGTCTTTTGCACGCAGCTACTCACACTGTGTAAGCACTCACTAGACATGAGACTTTCAGAGCCCCTTGTACAGCCCCTTTTGAAAATGTATCCAACTGTGTT
The DNA here is from genome assembly GCA_013396775.1 of Cephalopterus ornatus. Taxonomy (NCBI): domain Eukaryota; kingdom Metazoa; phylum Chordata; class Aves; order Passeriformes; family Cotingidae; genus Cephalopterus; species Cephalopterus ornatus. The sequence goes on from VZRE01004970.1 coordinate 165,085, forward strand.
TTCCTTGAGCACTTCAAGACTCTTTCGGTGTTATTTCCTAGATGATGAGGTGCTGCTTGGCTATTTGAAGTGGCAAAGTGCTTTCAAGCACAAAAGACTTTCCATTGATTTTTCTTTTGTTTTGACTATGTTTTTTGAGAAGAACAGGGAGGCAGCTTTGTGAGGTGAGTAAATGATAGCTAGCCCAGTTGTGGGTATGAGGAAATAAGGTTGTACGCACAAACACATGCAGGGTAATAGTCTACTTCAACAGTAGGTTCCTTTGCTAATTTGGAAAGCCATTCCAGCTCTGGCTTGATTCCATTTCAGTCTCAAGCTGTGAATAAGGAGGGCTTTTAAGCTGTCATTTTGTTAAAGACAGCTTTAAAAACAGAAGAAGAAGAGGCATCAATTACCAAAGCAAACAAACCTATGGAAATAAAACTCTTCTTAATATGTAATTCAACACTGACAGCCAATGCTACAAAATTTTGCCTTTTTCTTTTTTGATTGGTTGGTTGTGTTTTTTCTGTATTATTCCAGATTCTGTATTATTCCAATTGTTTTTTGTGGTTGGTTGGTTGGTTGGTTTACTGCAGTTTGAGGGGAGGAATTAATCACCAGAAAGCTTGTTTTGACAGGTGAACATGTAAACACATGGTATGCAGCACATGATTTCATTTCAGTTAAAGTCAAACTGGAGGTAGTGAGCTGACTAACTAAAATGTAGTATTACTGGATTTGTATTCACATCTTTCTGTACCTGAGGTAAGCATTTCTGGGGCTAAAATAAGGTGTCATTTTTTTCATGGTATTTTCTCCAATAAGGAAATTAAATCATATTAAAGCAGTGTATTTCAACTCAGTGTATGACTACCTGATGCATTAAGAAGTGTGGCAGACAAGCCAATCCCAGTTTTAACCAGAACCATAAAATCAAATGAAGGAAACTTTTGAATTATGAGCAAATTCTTTAAAATTTTCTCTTAATATCTACAAGACACAACCTGATATGTAACTTTCTCAGAAATAACTGATAATTAATTAGAGTCACAGAATGGTTTAAGGTTGGAAAGGACCATGGGTGGGGTCATCTGGTCTGACCTCTCTGCTCAAGAAGGGTCATCCTAGGGCACATTGCACAGGATTGTGTCCAGTTGGTTCTTGAGCATCTCCAGTGAGGGAGACTCTGCAACCACCCTGGGCAACCTGTTCCAGTGTTCAGTCACCTGCACAGTAAAGAAGTTCTTCCTCATATTCGAGTGGAACTTCCTATGCATCAGTTTCTGCCCATTGCCTTTTTCTTGTCCTACTGCTTTGAACCACTGAGAAGAGCCTGTCTCCTTCTTCTTGACCTCCTCCCTTCAGATACTTATAGACATTGATGAGGTCTCTTTTTGAAACTGATCAGGCCCAACTCTCTCAGCCTGTCCTCCAGTCCCTTAATCATCTTTATTGCCCTCCACTGGACCCGCTCCAGGAGCTCCATGTCTCTCTTGCACTGAGTAGCCCAGAAGTGGACACAGGTCTCTAAATGTGGCCTCACCAGGGCTGAATAGAAGGGCAGGATCACCTCCACAACCTGCTGGCAATCCTTTTCCTAATGAACCCCTGCATACCATTGGCCTTCTTGGCTACAAGGGCACCGTGCTGGCTCAGGGACGGCTTGTTGTCCATCAGGCCCTTCTCCCCAGAGCTTCTTTCCAACAGGTCATGCCCCAACCTGTACTGGCACGTGGGGTTATTCCTCCCATTTGCCTTCATTGAGTTTCAGAACATTCCTCTGTGACAATCTCTTCAGCCTGTCAAGGTCCTTCTGAATGGCAGCACAGCACTCCAGGGTATCAGCCACTCCTCCCTGCTTTGTGTCATAGCAAACTTGCTGAGGAGGTATTTGCCCCTTCATCCAAGTCATTGATGAATAAGTTAAACAACTCTGGGCCCAATATTGAGCCTTGGGGGACACCACTGGTGACTGGCCTCCAACTAAACCCTGTACCACTGATTATGATCTGTTATTCTTCCAGTTCTTAATACAATTCACTGCCCACTCCTCCAGTCTTCTCTTCCTGAGTTTTCCTATGACGATATTGTGAGGGACGCAGTCTAAAGCCTTTCTGAAGTCCAGGTAGACAATATGTACTGATCTCCCCTCATTTATCCAGGTAGTTATCTCATTGTAGAAGGCAATCCGGTTAGTCAAGCACAATTTACCTTTAATGAATCCAGCTGTCTACTCCTGATCACCTTCTCATCTTCCATGTGCTTAGAGATGGCTTCCAGAATGAGGCACTCCATCAGTTTTACTAGGATTGAAGTGATGCTGAATGGCTGGTTCCTCCTTTTTGCCTGTTTTGAACATGGGGGTGACATTTGCTTTTTCTAGTCCTCAGGGACCTCTCCTGTTGGCTTCAGCCTTTCAAAGATGATTGTGAGCAGCCTAGCTATGGTGTCTGCCAGCTCTCTCTGCACTCCTGGATGCATCCTGTCAGGGCCCCTGAGAATGTAGATGCCAAGTTTGCCTAGGTGATCTCTAACCATATCCTCCTTGACCAATGGAAAACCTTCCACTATTGCTTTTCATTGGTCCTGGGTCAGAGATTCCTGAGGGCTGATCTTGTCAGTGAAGCTTGACGCAAAGAAGGCATTCAGTATCTCTGCCTTGTTATTCCACATTCCTTCTTATGCCATAAATGTACAAGGGCAAGGGCAACAGTTACTTCATGATAACGGAAACCAGGCATCCAACTGGTATAAACTACCATTGTTTCATTAACAATAGTGGAAGTATGCCAGATCATCCGTTTTGATTCTTGGACTATAATTAACTAAACTAGTGGTTGTATGGTTCTACTTTAGTATTTCCTAATGAATGAATTGACAACTAAGCACATACAAAGAAATTACAGCCTACTCTTTCTGTTTCAAATAGAGCAGTGTTATTTTCTATCTTCTCCTGCTTCCAGACTTTTATTTGAACTTGCAGACTATTCATTTGAACTTACACTAAAAACAGGGCTCTGCCCGTGTGTAGTCCCCAAAGTGAGTGGAAATTCTACACTTATGTCCGAGAAGAAATGATTCCCAGTGTTTACTTAATATGTGTGTACCACGTTGTAGTGTCAACATGTGCAATAGGATATGTTTCCTAGAAATACAACACATGGTAAAAGATGGTCAGTATGCATTCTAAGATGAAATTAAGATTTATGACTGCCTTTGAATCCTGAGGATGCTGCAATATTTTTATAGGATTGTAATTTTAATATAAAATCAATTTTATACAAAAGAAATGTGACACAATTGCCTGCCTACTTTAGAGTTATTAAGGAAGATGGACATATTAACAAATTTGCCCTCTTAACTAATATCTAGCATATCTCCCTCTAAGATTAATTTTCAGCCATATTTTTTTTTAGGAGTGCATTCATACAAGACTATTGCACCAGAATTTGAAAGTATATGTAGACATCTCACTTTCCCAGACCAATATGAAGTAATAAGAACTAGTTCTCTGACCAGACCTTCTTCATAGTGTGTGTTTCTGAGGGTATGGGAGAAGATGGAAGAGAGATGTTAGGTTTGTGTGAGTGCAATTGTGAAGAGCTTAATTTGTTGCTGTTGTACTTACTTTTATTGGAGTCTTTTCCAAAGAAATAATGAGCAAACTGGGAAGAATAAATGAAGCTGTCTTTTGTAATTCTAAACAGGAATACTGAGAATAATAAATTGCTTGCACTTGAGTTAATGAATCCTGAGTTGCTACGAATTTGGAGCTTGCATCCTCTTCACTTCCCATCAGTCTCCTGTTGCAGTACTTATCCTCTCAATTCCCCAGTTGTGCTCTTATTATTCCCTTGTAAAACCTCTAATCTATCCCCACTCAAACCCTTCAGATGTGGAAGTCCATCATACTATGACTGGGTCAGAGCTACTTGTGCTCCGACTGGCTGCCTGGTAGATGGGTGCCAAATGTGCGAAGCCTGTCTGGGCTAACTAGCTTTTCAGTGCTTCATCAGTTCCTGTCTGAACTTCCCTCCTAACCTTTTAATGGAAAAAACATACATTAAAAAACATCCCGTCGCTTTGAGATCTCTGTATCCCTCTCAAATTTGGTAAAGTTAACAGGTTCACAAATTATTAGCTGTGGTCATTTAACCAACAGGAATACCTTGTTTCCCTAAAAAAATACAAGCAGGCAGAAAACAATAGAAAAATGCAAAAATCTCCTCAGTTAAAACAAACAAACAATACCCAAAAAAACCAAAACCAAACAAAAAAACCCCCACACAACAAATCACACAGATTATTCATGATCAATCATTTTTCTTGTGATTTAGGATGTGTGGGGGGCTGGTGCTTGTTGTGTGGGTTTTCTTTTTGTTTTCTCTGTTAATTTGTGTTTAGGGGTTTTTTGTTGCTTGGTTTTTGGTTTTGTTTTCTGCTTGGAGAAGGTTGGATTTGTTGTGGTGGGTTTTTTATTGTTGCTGTTCAGTTTGGGATTTTTTACAAACTGAAAATGTTGATTTATTTACACAAGGTGCAAGGAAGCAGCTCATGCAAGTGCATGGTCTATTCCTAGTGTCTGAGTAGAAAAGTGAGGTTTTTTCAATAGAGTGGTATAATAAAGCTGCTGAGGGGAGAGGGGACAAGATATCGCTGAGGAGAAGGTGCTCGTATTGTGCTCACTGATACTGCAGCAGGAGAGTAGGAAAATGGGGCATCAGGGAACTATAGCTGCAGCACTGCTCTCTGGCAGGCCTCTACATCTTTGAAATTTTAAGTTAAAACTACTGTCCTTGTTTCAGCAACCCAGTTAATACCAGAGAAGCAGTGCAGAATACCTATCATGAATCTGGCACATCCTTTTAATGCTGAGTAACAGAGACTATTTTTATAGTGTAAGACAGAGAAGCATATCCTGGACATTCTTGAGTGCATGGATTGAACAGAAGTGTAATGGATGCTCCCCTGCTCTGTCAACCAATTTGCTGGTGAGCAGGGCTATTGAGCACCCACAATATACTTTGGCCACCACTTGGGCATAACCTGTGCATACTTGAACTACTGGGGGAGGAAGGAGACAAGGAGGGAACTCATGGGATTTGAAGTAACCTTGAAGTCAGAGGTCGTGAAAGGAAATCTTGAGAGATGTTTCAGTGCTGTACCTGAAATATAAAATGCGAACACTGAAACAGGCTGAAAAAGCATCAGCATCAGTCACAATGAAGTGTGAGGAATGAGCGATACTCATTAAAAAAATCACATTATGGTGTTGATTACAACACTAGTCAGTTACAGGTAGACTAATTCTGTGGGGTATATGATTTAAAAAAATAAACAAAAAAAAAAGCCTTACCTGCAAACAAGGCCCTCTATCAGATCAGTATCTATTATGACTCTAAGCCACTTTTAGGAGCAGTTTGTAGATGAGAGCTAGGCATGTAATGTGCACTGCATAGCTGCAGGCTTCTCTCTTTCTTTCAAGTATCAGTCTGTCTCCTGAGATTTTCTGGAAATTACAACCCACATCATGCTAAGCAGGAGCCGAAGGATAAATAGTTCCTACAGGTAAAAAATTACTGGTTTAAACTACCCCATTTGCAACAAAAAAATGTGGTGTGGTGGAGATCATCTTTCTGGACTGCATTAAGACACAGAGCATTGATGCACTTACAATGTATCTAATTTAAAATCATATGTATAGTTAGGTAACCTGAAATGGACTTGTAAGATCCTACCTAAACTGAAGTGTGGCTTTGCAAGATCATCTCCAAACTGAAGTATGGCCTCAGTCCTAAGTATCTGTCTAAATCAGAAACTCTTGGAGATTCAGAAAGCTGAAATACATATTTTTGGGTTAAAAACCAGATTTGTATAAACGATTACTTTCTGTCTCAAGATCTTGCTTTTACAAACTCTTATTTGCAGCAGCTCTGCCTGAAGTGGATCTTTCATCTTCTGGATTTTCTTTTAGTACGTGGTAGAATATAAGCTTAATGTGGTACTATATTTAATTGTCTGCTCAAGCAGACAGTTGAAGTAAAACATTGTACAGTGAAATTATACTGCAGCAGAAGTACAAGCTGTGTGGTGATGAGGAATCAGCCTCTGAAAGTCCCAATCACTTCAATGTGAAATTGCTTCAGCAGCATGAAATATCTTGGGACAGAGTGGGAAGGAGCAGAGCCAGTGAGGATCAGACCTTGTGGTGCTGAGCATTTTCTCTGCTTTTCTCCCCACCCAAGTAATTCACTAATTATAGCAAGGGATTTTTTTTTTTTCATTTCTGCATGTATTTTTACCTGCAATTACCTGATGTTACCCACAGCTTCATTATTTTGGTCCCCTGAGTACTGCAAAAAAGCACAAGAAAAAAAGTCTTCCAGTGCACACTGACTGTCAATGACCTTTGCCAGGTCTGAAGATAAGCAGTGCAAATAGCTGTCATTTATACCACCGATATATTGTCTTTCCTGGTGGAAATGTGAGATATGAATGTGTGATTGCCTTTGACTGCTGGCTGCAACATATACACACATATAACTTGTGTACCTAAGTAGGATATTAATGAATCCTTGCCAAAAAAAAGGCAAAAGGAAACAGAAATACCTCTTCTCCTTTAATTAACCCAGAGAATATTAGTAGCATCTTCATAAAATACAGGCAAAATCCTCTCATGCTTGCAATAGTAAGAATCACTTTTACTGAGTCAGTGAAGAGTTGTACTGCCCTTCCATCTCATCTTTAGGATAGCATGAAATCGTGCTTGGCTGGTGAGCCAATATCATCTAAAAATAGCTTGTGTCTGAGTGGGAAATGCAAACAGCTCTGTTCTTGCAGCCTGCCTGTGAGACTTCTGTGAACCTGTATCAGATCCCAAATATTTGGGTAATTTCTTAGGTGAAAATGTGCGTGAAAATGTGCATGTCCTTGCCTATGTTTGGGATGTATTTTGGTGGGGGCAGAAGTGGCTCAACATTTAATAAAGTAGATTTTGTCCACAGCACAATTTTTCTGAGTGATAGGTCAAAGAATCCATTTTGTGCTCAGATGATGCCATTAAAACGATTCACAAAGCAGACATAGTGCACAGGTATTTGTAGACCCTGTTTGAAATGTAATTGCACGTTCTTCCTGAAAGGCTATGAATTTCTTGAAAGAGTCATCCTGTTATATCTTTCTGTACTATTTTACTCTTTGGTCAGATGGAGGGAACTTGAATCAGAGACTGTTAGTAAGGGATTTAACAAAAGAGCTGCTTCAAGATTTCTGCCATGAGTCTTCATAGCACAGAAAAGGAGATTTAGCAACGTCAGCTGCTATACATCATTAGGTTGGTGTTATCCTTCACTGAAGAGGGAGACGCTAAGCTCGATTGTAGAGAGAAAGGCACTGTGACTAGCAATTTTGTCATGTTTAGCAAGTTACAGTAATCTTGCCACACTGTAGAAAAATCCAAAGGGCAGTGCTGAAGTACTGAAGTAATAACAAAACTTGTTTTGGCTGAAGAGGGTGTTGTGACCCAGTACTGATTTGTGAAAACATGCAGAATGTGCTGTTCTCATCTCAGTTTGGCATGAAAAATATACTAAAATAAATAAAAAAAGATGGTGAATGAATGAAGTAACATGCAATAGCTAGCTGTAGGCATTAAGCTTGTTCAGAGAGTGAGAGTGCAAGATATAAAAGCATAAGTCCTGGGCTTTTTGAACATATCAGAAGTAGGTTATAAAACTTATTTTCCTAAGGCATGTCGTCTCTGAGTGCAGAAATCATATTACTAATGTTACTACTATATCATACACTGCTATAGTGATATACATTACTAATTAGCATTACTAATTAGAAACAGAGAAAAGTTTGTTCACTTAAATTTAGGTACTAAGTCATTGGATGGTGGTTCTTCCTAAGCTTCTTTAAACTTGCATGTTTCATAACGATACAAGTATCTGTTCCATACTTTTCACTGCTTGAAGAGAAGGATGGAAGTAGGTCGGTAATATTTCTTCTTACAGTATATTGTTAAGGAAGTACCTTCCTCTGACATTGAGAAACTTGGTATTGTAACTCTGAAAGGACATTGCTGGTTAATGAACAATCTATTTCAGATTTATCTTAGATAATATAAATTATAATCTTTTCCTAAGTGTGGTACAGTTCAGCTTTTCATGCAGATGACCCATTGATGAAGATATTAATACATAAACTGCATGTCCTCAGTGTAACTGTTACAACAACCCCCAAACAAAAAAATAGAAACCCCTCCTTTTTCCTACCACTTTCAATAGCTTTAGAAACCATAAAAATAATTCCTCTTTTCCTCATGTACTGGGGAGGGATAAGTATTCATGGTTTTTTTGTAGGTTTGGGATTTATTTAGTACATTGTCTTTTGTAATTTTCCTATTATATTGAAAATCCTGAAATCAATATTGTTCTCTTAGGTCCTGTTTATGACTTGATATACAAAGATCTATAAAATCACTTAAGTACAGGTTTAAATCAATCTCTAAACAGGAAAGCTCTTAATCATATGCTTAATTGTAAGGGCAAACATAAATATCATTTAACTCAAACCAACCCTACATGTTCTCCACCATGCTTTTAGTAATTGCAATTATTTTACAAAGTTCATTCTGCTTGGAGAATTTGAGTCTCTGCTCTGGTTTTCTTCTTTGTAAAAATAAGCACATTGAATTCCTTGGGTTTTTAGAACTAGTGCAAACACATGCATTTGAATGCGCCTGGAAGAATTGGGCATCAAGAACGAAGGAAGTTTTGTCTGTTGTTTCTCATTACCAGAAAGATGATTGAGATGCTTTTTCCAGAACCGTTTATGACCCAGTGGGCAAGGGGTTTGTGATCGCCAAATAAATCTGTGTGGGTCAATAAATAGTGGTAGCTGCTGAGCCAGATTACTTCTGCGATACCTCAGAACTCATTGGACTGGGCCATTAGAAAGTAGAAAAACTTACCTCAGCATTTCCTCAATTTCTTGCCTGTCTCGGTTTTGTGAAACTTAGAGCTGCTTACCTTACACGATTAGCTGATGGAGGGGGGAAATATGAAGAGAAAACTCTCCTCTCTCCTGTCTTATTTGGAAATAGTAAAAAATATAGTGACTGGACTTTTGATCTCAAAAACAAAGTACTCACTCTGAGCCTTACTCTGAGAGGTTGAAAAGGAAAGCATGTAACATGCTAGGGTACAAATCTTCTACTCTACGTTAGCCACCCATATTAGAAATGGTTTGATTCTTAACTAGTCTTCCTGAGTCTATTCTAGGTAGATGGACCTTTCAGAAGCCAGTGCAGCTTATACTGAATCAAGCCCTGAGAAAGGCCAGAAGGCTCACTCTCTGAAGGCACCTGCTTATCTCCTTTGATTTTGAAGAAAGTCTTGGGAAACTACCCTGTATTTAGAAGTCCATCTTGAAATAGCCAGATTTAGGTGGCATAAGACTTTTAGGTCATCAGATGACGGACTGTTTCCCTCCCTTTTTGGGCTGCTCTACTTTATGGCAGTAAGGAAAACATACCCAAAGTGAGCTTAGAAGCACAAATGTAAGAAAAATAGTACCTTTGCATTTCTTCCTCTCATATTGCTCAGCACCTGGGCAGCTCTCAGTGTCACAATAGTGACCTTCGCTGTTTGCACTATGTCTTTTCCATAAAAAAGGAGAGGATTTGAACCTCCAGGGATCTTAGTCTAGCAGCTTTCATTAAGGGCAAAATCCATGTCCCTTGATTTGCCTGTAAAATTTCTTTTATTGGGGGTGAAGTGAGAGGAAAACTTTGTCAGTTTTTCATATAAAATAAAGACACTAAGTATTAGGGAATTGGGAGATTTATCTTTTATCTTTTTTATTGTTATTTTATTTTTTATTTTGCCTTTTTTCCTTAAGGCGCTAGTATAGTACAGGATATTAGCTTTGTATTTTAGCCACTAGGTGGAGAACGAAAGCCTTCTGTAATTTAATAGCATTTGTTTTAAAATGCTATTCTGACTTAAATTCCATAGATATTTTGAAGCAGAAAGGTCCCATCTTTCCTGCAGTACTTCAGGATGTTGAATAGCAATAGAGAGCGGAGAGTGGCTAGCTGAAACCTTGCTGGAATAGATTTTAAGAAAATATGGTGAAAAATCAGTCTTAAATATAAAAGCAAGTATACCACAAGCAGCCTCATGTAGTTTTCTGAATTGGAATTTTGATCATCATTGCTTCTGATGCCTGTGTTTCTAGAAATGAGGAGTTGGGCTGCCCTGAAAAAATATTGTACACAGAGGATGGGCATCCTCTCTTAGAGATAAATCACTCATCACATCTTCATCAGGATAGAAAGAAAAACAGTGGTTATAACCAATAGCTTGTGACGGCATCCTCCCATTTGAGAGGGAGATAGGAGTCATTGTTTCAACACACATCTGAACACATACATGAAGTTTAACAGTCTTAGCTGGAAGATCGGAAGGCATTCATTTTGGAAGACATTCATTTTGGCACAATTCAGTCAGCAGAGGCCTTTGAATGAGGCCCTACCCCAAGCTAGTAGGGGCAGAAGTTGACCCTGATTTTCTTGTCTTTCAAAGCAGTGTCTCTACTATGAATACACACATCAGAAGGGAGATAATGGCACTACATTCTATTGCAAATAAGGTCTGAAGAAATCAGAATGGTTTGGGTTTGTTTTTGTCAAAAGGGATCACTGCAGCATTTCTTCATTTATATATGAATGTGCTGAATTTTATTCCAATATGCTAACAATTCCCCCAATCTGCCGTGTTGTCCTGATCTACTAAATCTGTTTTTCTGTACTATGGAGACTTCCCTTGGTCTAATTATGAGAGAATTTTAAGTGTCTATGGGACAACGTGTGCCTTTTTAGACAGCATATATACCCACTAAACAAAAAGTTCCTACCACTAAACTTTCTGAAAAACCACTCTGGGCAGCAGTTTCAGTCCTTGGGGATTTACAGAATTCTCTTCAATTAAAGCCAGCGTGAAAACATGATAAATTTGTGCCTTCCCTGGTCATCCTAATCACATCCTGGCCATGCTGCCTGATTTGGACAATGAGTTGACTGCTTACAGCACCATCTACTTCAGGGGAAAGGGTGCTTTAGGTGTTTTATGTGCTTTGCAACCCATTCTTTTTATGCCTATTTAATCATAATGACCTAGAATGGCAGTTTGCGTTGGCTTCTGCAAGCAATAACTGTCTTCCTAAACTGTAGTCAGGGCTGCAGCCTGTGCCTGAATCATGAAGATACATTTAAGTTTGACCCTGTACTGGACTCAACATTGGCTGGAATCAGCTTCTAATAAGCAGACCTGTCCCGTGTAGTAAAAGGCTGCACAGAAGTGGTTCAAAAGAGAACTCATGGATGAAGGATCTGGAGCAGTGAAGTCAGAACCATTTTTCCAAGTAATTTACAGTCTTTTCATCTATTTTGATCTTGCACTCCAGCCAAAATAATTTTCCTGTCTAAGGTGCAGCTTGGGTAACTCATTTGGCAGCCTGCAGCATGTGATGAATTCTGCAGGTGAAAGACAAGGTTGAGATAGAAAAATACGTAGAGAAAGTAAACAATAAATTAACTGGTGATGTGTTTATAAACACCTTTCAAGCTAAGAAAAGGTCCTCTTTAGATGCTACTGGCTTCATTGATTATTGCAGTTATTTGCTGGTTTCCATCCCAATTAAATCCTTTCACTACAGATTTGGATAAAAACAGAAAGCCATACGGATCTTATTCTAATATTGTTCATTCCTGTTAATTTATCAAATAATGTCTGAAAACTGGTTAGCTTCAGTTTTCATTCATGGTCTCTATCAAATGAATTTTTCATTCAGTTTGGTATTTGAAGATTTCATGCTACTCCATTTTTATTTTTTTAGTTAGCCTTCGTACACTTAAATTAGTTTGATTTTTTTATATGTATTATCAAGGTTAAAGCTCAGTTCCACTTTTTCCTCTCTATTTCTTTTTTTTTTTTTTTTTTAAGCTATCCTCCCCATATCTTTGGTGGTCTTTCTGGCTTTCATATATTTTCTTACGAAGAAAGGAAAAAAAAAAACCACTGTTATTTCAATCAGTTTGAACTCCTTAAATCAAATTGACTCAGCTTTTTCTTAAATTATTTTTCATTTTCAACCCTAGAAAATACAGTGCTGCCAGATGTTCAGCCTTATCAATAGACTACAATTGTAATAAATAATTTTCTTGACTTCATGATTCAGAAAATAAATGGATTCTGTAAATTAGATTTTCCATCAACTAAAGAGTTCATACATATACTGCAGTACTAACTACAAACCAGATATCCAAACAAGTTTGATTTGTGGACTGATGACTTGCTGTGAGCCTCACCAATAGAGGAACAGTACAAGCTGCCATGAATGGGATGTGATACAGCCCCTATTGAAGGCAGCGTGAGGAGTCCTACAAATTTTAAAACAAGATAAATAGAGATCTAAATAACTGTCAAGCTTATGTGAATGCATGTTAGGCTCACCACAGCAGCTGCTACGTTATGCAGGCAAACACATGTTGCAAAGGGATGTGGAGAAATCATCGGCCTTGAAAAAGTGATTGGACACATAGGAAATATGATATAGGAAGATTAAGGCTATTCATTCAGAAGAGTAGAAGGATACAATGGTGCAACCTTTGGATACATAAAAAGGTGCTGTGTAAAGGAAGGAAGGAATCTTCTGTGCTTTCCTTGTCAGTGACAGATGAGACAAGAGTTGGTGGGCCTAGATTTCTGTGAGATTTCTTTTCCAACAAAGGAAAATGCTGATTTTAACAGCTGGTGAGTACCAAGTCAGCCTAAGGAGATTATGTTTCTGAGTATAGGTTAGAAAAGCAACTTGTGGGAATGATTTAGACTAAATGCTGGAAGAGGCTGCCAGTGGAAGTGGTAACAGCACCGAGCCTGACAGAGTTCAAGAGGCATTTGGATGATACTCTCAGGCACATGGTGTGACTCTTCGGGATGGTCCTGTGCAGGGCCAGGAGTTGGACTCAATGATCCTTGTGGGTCCCTTCCAACTTGGCATATTCTGTGGTTCTGTAAATACTAGGTGTTCTGTTGACTTAGTAGTCTGCGGTCTCTGCAACTGTAGAAATTTGAAATAAATAGCTAAAGAAGAATCCATAGATCTATTTGGTTTATAATAACATGCTAAACCTCTTCTGTCTCGGAAAATTTCTACAAACCCACAATTCAGACCCATTCCACTCACAACTATCCAGATTCAGATTCTGGAGGACAAGTTATATATATTAATAGATATGTTTATAAACGTACATATGGACAGAGGGGAATGGGAGAGATTCCAAGGGCCCACATTTTCTCAGTACTCCTTCTGAAAGAAACAAAGAACCATTGAAACTTCACTCTTACACCACCATGCTTCCCAGTGACATAGTAAGTCTTAGCTACAAGGTCTTACCCTTCAAAAGTTTAAATAATTAGAGAATATGATGGCAGTCCTTAAAGTTGAAGATGAAGATTCCGTCTTAAGTATAATCAACAACTGATGCATATTGCTTGCAGACGTGTTCTTGATCACACCTATAATAAAATGACAAACTGGTTTTTCCAGGAAAATGTTATTGCCAGGCTTTTGGGCTACATTTATAATGACTATATGCATATGAACAGTGAGGTTAGCTGGGAGGACCTAGAGTGGTTGAAAATTATTAATGTTAAATATATTATTGACTTTAGTAAGGTCAGTTCTATTTATTTGGTAGCTAAAAAACCAAGTGCAGTGGCCAGTAGAAGACTACTGAAGACTCTTTTAGTGTGTTAGATTAGTGGTCTTTCTTATCATTTATATCACTGTAGTGTCTGAGAATTTTTGTTATGGAATAAAATTTCATATTTCCAGATGCTAAAAGCCAATTTCTGCACCAATTTATTTAGTGATGCATCTTATATAACCAACCACAAATGCAAATTAAGGCAAGGATAGCAGGTATAGATGGCGGGGTAAAAGTCAGCTTTTCCACTGTCAGTAAAAGGTCCATTGAAGTTAGGTTGTGGTCCATGTAAAAAGTGAAGAGAAGCAGCTTGGATTAGATTCAGTAGAGTAAGAAAACCAGAGAAAGAATTAAAGAAGATATGGAACATGAGATGACAGAAAGGTGAGTTAAGAAAATGATCTTTGAATGGTTTAGCATAGGACAAGGTTGTATTTCTCTAGATTGGAGGGAGATGTGTTGCAAGAGAGTGTGGTGAGGAGAAACTTGGTTAGCATTTTAAGTAGGTGACCAAAATAGGGACTACCACATCTTAGGCTCTGCTGAGAAAAACTAATTATTGGTAGTCCTTTTAAAATGAGGTTCAAACAGATGTACTTTGAATATTAATAGGCACGTGTCCAATTTTAAATGTCTACATTTTGGGTTTAGTCTTCTGCTACTTGTCCATTTAAAGAAGAAAAGACAAACAAAATCCAGGCTGTTGATTAATACTGTTAAAGGTTTCTACCTAACTTGTGTTTGCAGTGGAGAGCATTCCAGCTAAATCCCTATCATTGTGTGGGAAATAGCAGCCAATTCACTTGTCTAGATTACAAGTGTAGCTTTGTATTCTCACATGATTGCAGGCTAGCCTGGACAATTGGGCAGTGTTTCAGACTGGCTGGCAGTAGGCAGTCAGAATTCAGATTTTGAAGTCTGCTTGCTTTCTTTATCCAGACTGGCTACTTTTTCAAGCCCTTTTGGGGGCTCTTTCCCAACAGGGCAATGTTATGCAAGATTGCACAGAAATAAACTTCCATACGGGCAATGTTGTCGTCACCTGGACTCAGAAGAATCTCAGGGGAACGGCCTGGTAATGGAAGTCTGTGCACTGAAATTGGTTCCAATCATAAAAAGAGAGGCATACTTCTCCTTTATTCAGGGACATGGCACAGCATCCAAGATTATCAAGTGAGCGTTACATAGACCAGATAGATTAAATTACCCTTGCAAGCGTTTCCTGTTCTGCATGCATCATCCGGGTGAACTAGGGTAGAGGGCTGTATATTTTGTACCAGTACAGTAACTGGGGCAGTGCCAGTGCAGAGCTGTTCCCAACAGGTGGGTGTAAAGTTCTGGCTGTGGTGATTTTTATTTCAGTTTTTGCCTCTACCTGCACCGAGAGTAAGACTTACCTTTAAGGGGAGATTAATTTCCTAGATGAAATATCTTCTGCTCACAACAAACAGGTGCCACAGGGCTTGCCATGCAGCAGTTGACACTAGTTTATTGTTCTGCCTACAAGATCTTTCATTCTGAGGGCTTTTTTCCTTGTAGGCACTTACCTACTTTGGGCCCCATGAAGTATTTTATTGCAATATTGAAGCTGCCATAAGTGATGAAATTGTTTGACTTAAGGAGGGTATGTAAATTAATTAAAAACCCAATGCCAGAAAACTTGTCCTGCCTTTCTCTTTCATAATTAGCCAAACTTAGAGAGCCAAGGGAAGAGAATAGTTTTCACTCCTTCAATTGACTAGTCAAAAGACACGGTGACGGAGAGAAAGTCAGCACAGACTATGCAGATTTGGTTTAGTCCTTGGTGAAAAGGGGATCTATAACGAAGTTTTACAAAAGATAGATATTGGAGGTTATTTGCTAGGAGATCATATTTGTGGTGAGCAGTTCATACTTACCACACCAAAGAATCACTTAGTGTCCATGGATTTCAAGACAAGCTGAAAGTACATCACAAATACCATTTTCACTTCTCCTTTTGGCTACTTTTTCATATTCAGTGGGAGATATCCTAGAATTAGAGTGAGTAATGAGTTGACCAGTCACAAGTCAATGGTCTAGATGGGTTTGTGCATGTACCTTACAACACATAGGTGTGTTAGTAACAGTATATTTTAGGAGTAACTGTAATGTGCAAAAATTGGGCAAAAGGTCTTTACAAAAAGAAAAGTAGTAGAAGTTATTCAAATATGAAGCATTTCTTCCTTAAACAATATATTTTATTAAACCAGGTTTTGACCTTTGCTGGTGTTTACTCTGGAGTGTCAAAGCACTTGCTAGAGCACTGCAATCCCACCACCTGCCAAAAGTGTAATGTGGTACCTTGTGTGCTGTTACCAAGAGAAGCAAAATGGAAATCAAGAAACACAGTTTTTGTAAACACCAGAGTTAGATCAAGATTCATGCTCTCTGATAAACATATCATTTGAAGCATAGAAGTGTTTGTCTACCTAAGCTCCTGTGGAGTCCTAGCTAAAGCATCTAAAAGGCACTCAAGGCAGTCAGTGTTCAGCTTTGAGCATATTTAAACAAGAGCACTGTATCCAAACTTCTTTGTCCATGTACAAATAATTTTTAATGTAAGTTTAGGTGTACTGGGCTAGGAGGGGATTCAGAGAGTGTGTATGATAAATTCCTCTACCATGATAAAAATTTGTAATGGAAGAGATTTCTAAATAATTCTTTTTTTTTCCCTAAATAAAATGTTGCAGTTCTTACAGTAGCTACAGTAGCTTTTGATTTTTCTCCCTTTTATATACTGGAAGACTGTTGCAAATTGTATTTTCAACTATACATCCACTTATTCTCTTCATTTCAGAGAAGATTTTTTTTCATCAAATCAATCTGCTCTTGTTCATTGATTAGCATGTTAGCAATCACACCATTCATGTTGATATTTTCTTTTCTTCTCCAACTTCTTATGTCCCAAAGTTAAAGAAGTGCACCAGACAAATTTCATCTACACCACAGTGTAGGAGAAGAAGGATGCCACGGTCTGACTTCAGAATGTATTTATTACTTGCTACAAAAGCTTCTCTTTTGTTGTAGAACAGCTTATGTATTTTATCCTCCGTATTACACTTGGTCTGTCCCTCTAGCATGTATTATTTTACATTTAAATTTTTGATCACTTGTGCTATTTCAACCATATTCAGTTTTCAACACTATGATGAATTCTACCCTTTGTAGTCCTAGTTATTATCATTACTAAATACATAAACATATTCTCATACCTCATCTTGGCCATTAAGAAAGCGATGAGTGGAATCAGGCCTAGAATAGATCCCTTTAATAACCAACTTGGAAGCCAAAACAATCACTTTGTATGATAATGGAATCTATACTTCATTTCATAGATTACTGATGGAAATGCTATGCCAAAATCAAGATATACTGTATCTACTCGGGTTTTTTCTAACCCTCACTCCCCATCCCACCCCTAAGGCAGTTGTTGTTGCATAGGAGCAAATTTACGTGACAGGACATATTTAAACTGGGCAATTTTAGGTCCTCTAAATAATTATTTATAATTTAAGTACAGTGTTTTTGTAATAAAGTTAATTATACAGTTTCAAGACCAAGTAATTGCTATTTTTTCATGACTACTTTTCATTATTCAGATTGTCTTCCGAGGAGGTGTTAAAAGACAGAATATTCATCCTGTTATTTATGAACAAGCATAATCTACATGCTGTTGTTTACAATGTCACTTCATAGAGTAGGAAAAGTGACATGTTGCTTTGGGTAATGGAGCAAAATATTGGTGACAAACCAGTTTCAGCTGCTACCAATACTCTGTTACCTCCCACGTTCATTGACATGTCTCTCTTACCTTTTTGCCACAGCTGTTTATACTGCTAGTTTTTGTATTTCATTAGGGTTCAAGAATATGCTCCATCAAATGCAGCACAAGATGGAGCTCAATTTTTTTAGACTGCATCAATGTAGCTTGTTCTGTCCTGATCTGGGAATCAAAGGGGTCTAGCTGAGTTTACTGTAATCTTATTTCTACTACCTATGCATTCTTTCTGCTGTGTTCCTCTGAAACAGAAGTCTGTGAATGCAGAGGAGAATGCCACTGACCTTCACTGAGAGGTTAGGTGGGATGTTGTGAGTTGGTGCTGCATTTTGATTTCTACTCTGCTATCCATGCATGCAGAATGCTTTTTCATTTCCTCTACCTTTGTTATCCTTATTAGCACAGTTTCTTTTTATTGCAAATAATAAAGTCACAAGCCAGTAATGGAATTTTTCAAACTCATTGCACAATCTTTGATAATAATTAGGAGGAGGCAAAGGTGACTTTTCTCATTTTCAGTTGTTGTACTGTACAAACTCATTGTGTTTGCCAAACAAATGCAAGAGGATCTGTCACAATACCATGGTGGATATACTTCCTTTTTCCTATATATGTTCTGATCGTTCTTTTTTTTCCTCTCAGGTTATTTTCCTCACCATCAGATGTTGTGTTTTCTTTTAATAATTGGAGGAGGGAACAGGGAGGAAGATATATTCATAGCCTCTTCCTAGCACTAACCACACTGCTAGGATGGAAATGAAATCAATTTTAGCAAGCTTTTAAATTAAAGACTATTTTATTTTCATGTCTGAGAAGTATATATTGAGTAGTGACAATATGCACAAGTTCTGCTCATCATCACTTCTGGGATACATGAATATCTTCTAAATATAAATATATCTTTCTTGAAACCAGTTGAGTTTGGAAATATCAAGGTAAATGTACTCTGTTCAACAAAAGGGGACCTGATGGCACTCAAGCACTGGATCCTGGACTGCCAATATTAGCACCCTCTTTTCACTCCTCTGTACCCCAGCTCTGTTTTGGGCCAGTCAGCTTGGCTCTCTAAGCCACCATATGGATACAACTCTGTGAAAGAGCATACTCAAGAGACCTCCCCCAGAAAGCTGACTGGATAAGGCTGCCATGTGTCTGGCTGTATTTTGTCATATGATTTTTCAACATAATCCCAGCAGATTTTGCCCCTCAAGCATCCTCATAATGTGTTCATGCAACACCCAACTTCAGTTTAATGCTATGAACTCTGACAGTTTACAATACAGTCAGTAATCACTTCTGTCAGTTTGAATTCAGAGCCTGAAATGAAACCACTAAATGGTAATTTTGTCTTGGCACCATATAGGGCCTAGAGGGGACTTGGGAAGAAATGCTTTGTAGTTTGTACATAAGCAGTTTGCCACAGGGAGACTACCTATGATCAGAGTACTTGTGCTCCACTTATCATGTGTAAGGAATGGTCTCTGGCTCTTTTTATTTCTTTTTTTTTTTTTTGTTATTATTACTATGCTCTTTTTCATTTAACCTGTGCACTGTTGTAGGTGTCTTTCTGTTAATTACGATTTTGTCAGGCGTTAATAGATCTGTGTTGAGAAGTCACCCTTTACCTACTGGCACATGACTGAAAATATACCCCTTTTTTGTAAGTGGAAACTGTCTTGTACCCTATCTCTTGTAGGCACAGGATTGAGATGCAAGAAACATAAATAGAGCCCTGGGCTTTGCCACATGCTTTCTGTGTGATTCTGAACTTGTGTGCAATCAACACTCACTTATCTGTAGGTGCGTTAACCAGTTTGAGGTTTAATCATACCATGGAAGCAGAAATATTTGAGCTTTCCGCTTACCCAGCCAACACTGGGCCGCCCAGGCTTATTAGTTTAGGCTTAATGCCAGAAAGAGGCAGCTGTGCTGCCTTCCCAGCCAGCTTGGGTCTGCAAGCAGCTTAGCTACGTTGTGTCCTGCAGAACACAAACTAATAGCCGTAAAGACCCAGGCTCATTTTGTGGAGTCATCAAGAAGGCTCCAATACTGCATTCTTATTTCCCACGAGGACTGGGACTGCACAGAGGCAGTTCAAAGCCAGCCAGGCTTATTGAGTGCCACCTAAACATCTCTATATCACTCAGGAGGTTCCAAGAAGATTCATTAGCTTAGGTTCAATGCCATTCTAATAAATTCACTTGTCTTATTGTCAGCATGACTGCTTGTATCGTGGCGAGAGCAAGCACCTTATTCAGCAAGAACATTTCGAACACAGCATGAAGTTTTTGGTGAAAAAGGTATTACAATTTGGCCTATGGGGTCTCTCTACTTCAGAGCCCAGCTTTGTTTACTCTTCTTATGCTATGGGAGTTCACTGCAGTGGGACACAGTAGCCTTTTAAATGGATTTTATCCTGCCAGATTACTAATAGGAATTGAGAAATCACCCAAGTGGTATGGCGGAATAGAACGAGTAACCAGGTGGCTGCATTATGTCTTGTTTGGTAGGAGCTCAGGGAATTTACACATTAGCTGATCTGTGGCAACCACTTTAGAGGTTCTACCCTCTGAGATAACTTACTGCTGTTGTGTTAAAGGATAAGCCTTTACATATGTATGATCATATCATGGAGTATAAGCTGTAAACTCATACCCTTAAAAACACTAAAAACTTAAATATAAATATCTTTTCTCTGAAATGCGGGCAGGGATTTTTTTGTATGGCTCCTGACAAAACATCTTGGGAATTTTGCAGGGAAATGATTGTCACAAATAGCTGAATTTTTCAAACACTTAGTGAGAAGAGAGAGAGCATAGTGGCTTCTCTCAATTGTTTTTCTGTTTTTCCAGTGCTTCCTAATTATATTTAAGTCAATGTTATTCTGCAAAGAATATCTCAGAAAAAGCTAAGGGAAAGGTCTACACTGGAGGTTAATGATATGATAGTAAAAGTCTCCCAGATGTGGCACAATAACATCAAATTAATATTCTCTTTGTTTTTTCAGGAATTAGTTGAAATAATCTGAAATGATACCCTACCCCATAATTTTGATATGTTTATATTTGTAGGAAGAAAGAGAACATGCAGTTCAAATAACAGATGTTAGTCACAACCTATGCAGCTGATTCAAAACCTAGTAGAAAGCTGTGAAACTCAGGAACTTTGGCTCAGGCTCTTAAAGTCTGAAAGCTTCATTCATTGGCTCAGGAACATAAGCAGGTAAAACTCTCTACATTATTACACCATATAGATTGCCATGTTTCAGTCAGCCAGACACAAATAAATAGTAATAATAATAAACAAACATACTTAAGATAGCATGAGCATACCATGAAGACAAAGTAACTCATTCAGCTCTATGGGCAGGTCAGAGTTATTTGCAGAAGACATTAGATTTACTTCTACATGCGTCTATAGGAAGAATTAGAGCTCCATGATGGAACGCATGTCCTGAACGCATTATAAACACACTGGTACAGCTCTGAATTCAGAGTGATTATCTCTATCTTTCAGCAAGCTGCACTGGTGTCACGACACTGCTTCCAGTTTCTGAGTTAGTTCATTGGCTCTCTGGTATTGCACTTAGCAATGTAAACATGTCCTAAGAGGGCCATTCACTGTGTTCCTCTATGGTGTTTGTTTGCGTTCTGCAATAGGCAGTAAAGCTCAAATATTACAACCTGAAGTCTACACTTAAAATCAAAAAATTGATTTTGAAATGTATGTAAGTTTACAAACACTCAAACCATATTTAGAATGGGATCTGTGCTACTAGCTGAGGCAGGTCTTTTTGAAAATCCACTGCTAGAGAATTTAATATGTGCCTTGAAACATTGCATACTGAGTAAAATGGGGCCTGTTAAGCTGGAAAGTGTCTGCTTTCCCAGGAAAACAAAACCAAAAAACCCAAACAAACAAATAAAAATGCAACAAAATCCCAAAAGCCAACTAACCAACCAAACTCGTCCATCTCTTAGACTTTGGGATTTAATATAGGAAGAAATATTTGTTTGAGTTCAACATGGAGAAACCTGAAGTGCTCAATCATGTTCATCCAAAAAGTACATACAAATCAGAACTGTATAGATCGTTATAGGAATTAACATTTTCCTATTTTACACAGGCTGAAGCAGTTTTGATTTCATTTGTCTGTGTTTAATAAACCGCAAACAATTGGTCCAAATATCAGCTGCAAAGTTCTGGGAAGACAAAAAAAAAAAAAAAAGGGTGGCCACAGGGGTGGGAGAGCAAGGGTTTATGCCAAAAGAGAAATGCAATGAAGAGGAGGAATCTCTGAGATATACCATAGGGGAATGCATGGAGGGAATGGAGGGGTGTGGGGTGTTGAGCCAGTGCCTCCTGTCATCTGTGGAAGTCTTTCCACTGACTTGTATACATACTGAACAAGGCCCTACCAGAATGAGTTTGTGCCTTTGTACAAGTGTCTGAAGCCAAAACAAAAATAATTACAGTACTGAATGGATTGCATTGGCTGACTTCTTTAGTGTCTAATGTTCTTTGGCAATGCTTCATCCCGATTATTCCATCTGGAGATAATTGTGTGATATCATCCATAAAATTAAAACATAAATCAATCCAACTAGTGATCAGCCTCATGAGCTGCTGTTTAAAAACACACATGGAAATCTAGCGCTCCCTGCCTTTTTAGCAGGATGTGCAAAAAATCAGTGAGGCGTCAGGACAAAATAAAATAACAATCTAGTACTTGAAACCTACGAAACTTTCGTGAACTGTAACAGTGCTGTCAACACAATACATGGAAAATAGTAGAGGAACTCCGGTTTTCCTTATATTTTATTTAAACTATTGCAATAGGTAATATCTGAATTTAAAAAACTTTCTATATTTGTTGGAATAATGGCTTCAACTTTATATAGTTGCCGTGCAGCAGTAAATTGCTGACTTAAAGCAAGAAATCAATTATTAGCAACTGAGAAAATATATTCCTAATGGAAGAATACTTTTCTTCTGTAGGACTGGTAAAGTAATACCCTTATACCAATGAAGTCCTTATGCCCTCTTTCTGCCAGGAAGGCCCTTATATCACTTTATGTGATATTAACTTCTATCAGCTAGTCTTTGAACCATGGAGAACTAATTCAGCTTTTATCTTGCATAGTCTTGTGAAAAGATTATTAGCAACAAAGATTAACAGCTATTCATTTTGTCTGCTGGCAATTGACTTTTGTTAGGAGAGATATAAGGGTTTAACCTAGGTCATTTTGGATAGGGCCATTTAGGAGATTAATTTATGCTTTATTTCTCTTGTCTCATTTTGAAAGTTTTAGGAAATGTTACAAATGGAATCATTCCAACAGTCTTGCCATCTTTAAAATAACTAGTATTTTAAATATGATATAACAGTGCAAATTTTAGTAGCCTTTTTTCTTACGTGATACACACGAATGCTTATGGAAAGCACACTTAGCTCTCTTTTTTGCGAATATTTCGCTTTCTTTCCCTTTAGTAGCAAGTCTCAATTATATGAAATTTTGAGAAAGCAAACAGAAGAACACTGTGAATGAAGTAGTTAAATGTTCAACTGAATCTTCGTGGCAAATTGTACGTGCGGTATTCAATTAGATGTGTTCACTGAAAGCCAGATGCTAACAACTTGATTCACTCTGAATAGAAACCTGTTGTGAGAGCAAAGAAATTTACTCAAAGGTTCTTTAAAGGTAGATAAAGGCTAAGATATTACTAACCTTGAATAAAAATGGCACACTTCTACATCTTTCCGTAATAACAATGGATACAATAAATGGAACAATAAATAAAATAGAAAAATATACAACATAAATATTAAACTCCACTATATATTATTCTGACTTCAATTTTTAATGTTCTACACCTTGCTTTATTTAGATATTAGTTTCAGTCAAACTCACACTAATGTTTTGTCAGTAGATACCAGTGTACAGAGCTTCTAGGAAAGCTAGAATGAAATGAATTATAGTGTTTCCTGAGAAAATATCTTTGCTGTATCTGGGTTGTTCTGTTCTTGGCTTCTTCCTTAAAAAAAAAAATTTAATTAAGAATCACATTTAATGTTTTTAATATTAAGCATATTTGCTGTACATAGTTATGTTGATATATACTTTATATCTCTTTATTATACTTATGTGTATTCTCTCTATTTATATACTGTCTTTATACTATTTTATATAAACACACTTTATTTTGATTAATAATTTGATAGGATACTTATCTAAAGAGAAATTGCAGATGATAAGGTCATTTCATCCAGAAAAGAGAAGAAAGAAGAGAACTTGATTCTTAAGTGATCCTGGAAGTCCTGCAAAACATCCTGTTTAATGTGGTAGAGGAAAAAATTAGAGGAAGTATGTCTTACTGCTTTTAGTGAAAGGTTTCGATGCTTCTTTACCCATTTTCTCTGACTACCCTATGATTGGATTGAAAGACTGATCTTTCCTTTGAAGGAAAGTGAAAAGACGGGAGGGAGATTGTCTGTCAATCCCAGAATAAATTTCTATAAAAACGGATAAGAGGCCAGGAGAAACAGTGACATCAGCTCAAATGCTTTTGAAATTCATTTGATGTTTGCACTTTTGATTAGAAGTCAGTGTCTAATTGTCAATATTTCAACCATATCTATCACTCTGGCAGCATATTTTCTACATTGTTAATACAAAATTGAGAATAGGCACAGCATTCAGCTCATTGGGTGACTGCAGAAGAAAAACTTGTGTTCTCTTAATACTTAAATAGTAACTTAAGATTATAAGACATAACATTTTCTTTGAAATTAGAACTGGCAAATTTCATTATTACAGCAAGAGAGAAAGAAGAGTATTTGACATGAGATGACATCGGCTTTTAGAGTTATTAGACTATACCCTGAGGAAAGAAAACAAAATAGAAGGGACAAAATCTCATCATTTTGCCGTATGTCTTCATCACACTGCTCATTTTTCATTTCAGGCTTGGCTCTGGTAGATCCTGAAATATGGAAGCAAATCCACCTACTACATGCAATAATGCAGTTAAAATCTCTAGAGGCTGTAATACCGCCTGGGTAACTAACTAGCTATACTGCAGATTTATCGAGCCACACCTTTGAGACTTGCGAGAAAGCAGCTGATGTATATGACTTCACTTCATCACATGTCCGGGCTGATGACTCATTTAGAAACATAGGAGAATGATGAAGGAGAAGCAGCTCTGTGCCATCCACTTCATCCTCCTATGAATGCTAGCTTCCCCCTATAGAATATTGCTTCTTGGAGTTTTGACCAGTTTCAGTGCCCTGGCTAGTAAATCCACCTTCGTTTCCTACATGGAGCTTGTGCACACTTGTTCTCTTTAAAAATCTCAGCCAGATCACTTTGTTTAGCTTCATTCCTAGTTGTTTATTAGTAATAACTCTGTTTTGCTAGTTAACTAGTTCTTTTTCTGATGCGTCCAGTTGCCAATTATTCTATCATCCAACCTATCATCTTTCAATGTACGCTAGTAGGTAGGTAGATAATTAGTAACGTAGGATATGGCTCCTAACAGATTTGATGCTCCTGCCAGATTAATTCAGCCCTGTATTTTCGCAGTGATTACAGTGTACTAATAAACTGCTGAATGCTGAGCTATTCAGCTAAGTTGATTTATATGGACACTGAGTGAGATTCATAACAAAGAATTTTTACCACCCATTTTGTGCTTTCTGCAACTTCCACAACTTGTATTGTTAGGGCCTTTGATTGTGGCATTGTGCACTTGAATTAGAGTGAAGGGAAATGACCAAGAGCAAAGCTTTGTGCTCTCCTTCTGTACCATGCAATTATACTCTGCTAGTTAAGCACAGGTTAATGCTTTCTATTTATTTGGAACTTGCGTTAGAGTAGCTGAAATCACCCCAGTAAAAGCATGAGGTGTTCTATCTGGGGCTGTATGAACATCTCAGAAAGGCTCGTGCTTACCTTGAACAGTCTCTGGCATAAACACATAGATGGAAAAGGAGCGGGGAGAGAGAAGAGGGAAACAAAAACCTGTGAGGAAGCAAGACTTGCCTCATGTGCATGGGAGTTTTAGTTTATGTTTAGTTAATTACTTTTTTTTTAGTTATGTTTTTGCCAAGTGTGTATATGCCTTTTACTGAAGCCATGTGTGACATTTTGATGGAAGTAAAAAACTAGTTTTGTAATAAAAGCAAAACAAACAAACAATCGAAAACCAACCACAAACCAAAAAACAGAGAGGATATTAAGTTCCTAGTGAATTACATTGTGCTAAATAGTTGGATGAACTGTATCCATGGATAAATCCTATCGTGGAGTGAGTAGAGCCTATTTCTCCTCAATATTGTCTCTGCCAAATTCTTGAAACTGAGCCTCCTTTGGGAGAATGGAGAGGGCAGAAGTGCTGACACCACAGCTTCCTCCTTGGATTCTCTACGTTCAGATGGAAATTATATTCTGTTCTCTTAATAGCCCCATTTCTTACTATGCAGTGTAACCAAGTAAGCTGTGCAATTTGTTTACTGAATTTCACTGTGTACATTTGTAAAAGTTCGAATAATCAGCAGGATCCTAGCCTAAAAACATCTGATTTTCTCAGTGGTTCAACACTGCCTGTCCTTTCGCAAATACACTTTAATTGAAACAGGCCACACCAGGGTGTGCATTAATGGGCTGCTGTTGTACTGCTTGGGTGGTAGAAGGTAATTGGTCTCTGGTCCAGTGCTTCACAATGCTCCAAAGGCATGTGCCAATAGTCTGTTAATGCACACCCTGTTGTGACACTGCTTAATTAAAATCTTAGGATATCAAAAGCAGAAAGCTCTAATTAAGAAGTTTCTTTCAAGCTGGTAAATACAACGGTATGACATATTAACCAGTATAATGTATGCTGGCTGGTTCTGGCCTGCAGAACGCTTAGTCAAATCAGTGAATAGAAAAGCAGTGCGTACTGGGGTTGTATCCACCATTGCTGAAGTGTGCAGTGCTGTAACCTGACTTTTGCAGGCAAGTCCAAATTATTTTGTGCTTTTTCTATGGATCTGTTTCTTGCCTGATGAGTTTGAGCTTTATGCTATCAAACTAAAATGAACTGTGTTATGAGGTATTTTCTAGTGGGTTGCAGTAGATGGATTTTAAATCAAGAGATTAATTCAAATTTGGTTATGTAAAGATATCCTTTCCCCCCTCGTTTTCATTGTATTAAACAAGATAAAGTACTTCATAAATCAATAATTTTTCCAGATTTTCATGAGGAATGTTGGTTTTATCATACCATTCTTTCCACTGTGCATGCTATATAACATATGATCACAGCCATACCAACTACAAAATGAAATTAAAGTGGAGGAGCCTTTTCCTTACGCATTTTCAAAAGGAGACATACACAATTTGTGGGGTTTGTTTTGTTTTCGAAAAGAGAAAAGCACAACCTGCTGAAGGTGTCATTGTAAATGTAAAAGTGTGGTTTTAGGAGCTGGCCTGACAGTTGTGAGTGTATTTTCACTGTGTATAAAAGGTATGGAATAAACTAGTAATCTGCTTCTGATAGCATGACAGAAGACACACAGAAGGGTTTTGGAACCACCGGTCTGCCTGTTCTAAAGGATGAGCCTCAAGGATGCCCATCTGTTTCTTGCACTAATCCAGTTTGTGGAGTACCTGAACATTGCAACTATCTGGGAGTGTGTGGCAATGCTCTGTGTCCTCCAGCTACCTGTGCGGGTACAACCATGCTATGCAATCAAGAACATATATGCTGCACTCAAACATATCAGTGAAAGCATTAGTCTTGTTAATTCCTCTGATTCTTCAGGAAGTCTTTAAGATTCACTCTCAGGGCACAGATTCCTGCTCATCTTCTCCTTTGTACGTTCAATTACATAGTCTAGCTGTCTTAAGTCCAGGGTGGTTTTTAAATTCTGTAGGGACAGCCTTCAGAAATGGGAGCTGAAATATGACATACAGAACAACTCTGGTGCTCCAAACATAGGCTTCAAACTGTCTTGAATATTAAATTGATATGAATTTCCTGGTGAGGTATGTGCAATTATTTATTCCCTTCTCTGAGGCAGCCAAAAAGCTACAGTGTCTTCTCAAAATTTTTCCAGAAAAACTAGTGTTGAACATTTGGCAGTTACAGTAGGCCTTTATGGATGCTCTGCTGTAGGGTAAGCCAGGTTGTACTGAGCTTTCTGCTGATATGGTTAAATGGTATCTGGTATTGAGCAAATCAGTTTAAATCAAGGAGAAATATCATTAGCTTACAGTGTTCTTCAGCTCAGATCTAGCTTAAGGAGCTCTTAAAAAAAAAATCTTTTTTTTTAGATGGTTGTTTATAACATTTTTAAACATATAACTATGTCAGTTCTGCTATTATTTGTTTTATGGGGAGCTAAACTTTTTGGCCTTGAAGAGCCTAAAATTGCTAAAACTTTAGCAAAAATACCCAAGCAGATCCAGAGGAGAATGAAATGGAGGCTTCCTTTCAATCAGAGAAAAGAGTCTCTCTGGATTTGTTGTCTAAGTTTATTATATAGGAGCATTATCCTCTGCTGATATCTGCTTTATTTCCTATGTAATTCAGTAATATGTAATATGGCTTTAATCTTCTGTTCTCTCCTGTCTGTGAGCTGTGAGACAAGAGAGACAGATGAGCTGGGAAGTCAGGGGGCAGTGGAGCTGCATCACACAGCTGCGTACCTGTCAAGTCCCCTCAGTCATCCATTTGATCATGCTGCATTCAAGGCATGTAGAGATCAAAAAACAACCCTGTACACACCACCAGTCCCAAGGGAGAGAGCAGTTGAACCTGGTCAGAGACATGTGCAACGGAAGAGACGATGTCTTCTGAAAAAAAATAATTTTAGGCCTTCTGCTGCTGAAATAAAGTCTTGTCTAGTTTGAAGGGGTTTGCTGGTACAGTTACGTTGGTAGAACTGCAGCAGCAAATCCTGCTACAGGCTTATACTAGAAGGAATCCTAAAGCAGTTCTTAAATGGAGTGATCTGTCTTTTTGTGTTCCTATAACTGTATTTATTAAAAAGAATTTTATGAGCCCTATAGGTGTTCTGGCACATAAATTTAGTTGTGGCATAAGCATAAATAAGTAAGGAAATAGATGTGCTATGGATGTACTATCTGTAAATGCAGAATTTTCCAGGCAGAGTGCTTCTTCCTTTTGCCTTTTGTAGGCCTTGGCAGCATGGAGACATTACACAGATATACAGACTGGGGAAGGAAAGGGAAATTTTACAGAACTTTGTAATGTGTCCAGCTAAAGTTTAAGGTTTGCCCTTTCCAGTAATGGGCTTACCCTGTAACTAGTTACCTAAACATACTTTTTTTCCCATCCTGTTTTCTCCACAGCAGCAGAGTAAAGACATGCTTTACGCCTTTAGGAAAAGGTGTACTCCTCCTCTGTCCGCAGTAGGTCTGTAGGATGCTATATAAATTGCATGCCAGATCTCCTTCTGGTGCCACTTGAAATCTGCTGATGTGGAGATGCATCACATCAGAGCTCAGCCTGGGCCTTTTATTCCTTTCCTTTTCTCCACAAGGAATTTCATTCTTTAAAGTCATATTATACATGTGCTTTGGAGACGTGGCATCCTGCTTTTCTGCTTTTAGTTTTGTGAGGTGGTTTCTGTTAAATTGTATTATATTGATTTTGATTGTTCAACTTTTCCTTTGTTTCTCTTAATGCTGTCTTGACTTTCCTTGAGCCCTTATCTTCATTTTTAAGCCATATCCCAGTAAAATATTTCTGAGACCAAATCCAGCTTCCATAAATGCAGAGCTTGTGCATGCTTACATGTATACATATATACAGGCTGAGGCATAAAACTAAAATGATTGTCTCTTCATTCTTTATAGCATTTCTATCAGAATTGTCTCACAAAACTGCAGCTGGCACATAGGGTGTTATGAAATTTCATGTTAGTCTTCACAAGCTGACAAGGAGTGTGATCCTTCAACTGGAAAATCCTTACAGCAATGTGATCTTCCTCCTCTTGTGACCCCGTAAACTCCTCGTTCAGTTAAGAGCCACTAGCCCCTCTGAGAGACATTGGTTATAGCCTGACATACTAAACTTATCACCAGCTCCCAAAGAAGTAGTCTGAATCAGTACTTGAACAGAGGAAATTTAGAAATGATATTGCAATTACCCCCCTCAAAACTAGCACTGAATCAATAAGCAATTCTTTTAGAGAGCCTGCTATTTCTTAAACTGTTTCTGCTGAGGAAAATAATACAGATAATGAATGCTACTAATGGCAACTAAAGACCCACTGGGTAGTTCATGTCAAACACAATCATCTGCCCAAACTCTTGACTATATTCCAATTGCTTACAGTCCTCCTGCAATTTCAGTTACATTCAGCAGATTCTGTTGTGATTCTTCACAAACATTTTTGTGTATTCCAGATGTCACTGTGTTTCAGGAATAGCGTGTGGAATGTCATCTCTATCTCACTAAGCTGATGCAAAGTGAAGGCGTACAGTACTTGAGGCCTCCCAGTTGGAAGGGCTGTTAAACAACAGTTCCTCAAAATATGTGCGTTGTATGATTTGTCTTGTTGCTTTTTTTACTCAGAGATCTGCTTTGCTAAGTTCAGTGGCCATTTTAGCTATATGTGCATTGGGAAGTTGCACCAGGATGAGAATTTTGGTGGTCATCATGCCATCAGAAGCACACCTGGGGTGTCATCAACTTTACTGTATTAATGGAGTAACTTTGGGAATGCTTACAATGCTCTGTTTTTCTTTAAGTGGTGGGGTGTCCTTTGTAGCTGTGTTTTGGAAAGATAAAGTAGGAGCTCATTGTTGTTTAAGGCCCACTGCTTTTGACACAGAGAGTTAGTTTGGAGGAGAGGCATCTTTGGGGTCTACAGCCAGAGAGGCTTCTCTTAAAGCTACTTGGCGTTGCATATCTGGACATCACTCACTCAATGCATTGCTGTTGTTTTGGTCTGGATACAGGGCCTGCTCTTTGCACACTCTTCTGTAAATGGAAGGAGAAAGTTATTTTGTCTGAGTGACAGTAACATTATGTCATTGTTGCTAGGACTAGGTGTGTGGCCCTTGGTGAAATAAATAGTTTTCTGGTTTGGGGTTGATTTTTTATTTTAATTCACTTCCGTGGAGTGGAGCTGTCACTCCATGTGTTTCTACTTCCTATGGTATACCAGTCGTTTTTACAAATATGAAACCAAGAAGGAACCTGTTGTTATTGCTTCCTTACACTTCTCTTTCCATCTGTTCCATGTTTCTTGCTGTTGGTGAACTCTTATAACATCCTATCAGGCTTCTTGACTGCCCATTCCTTCATGCCCTGGATTCCGTACCAGAGAAATGGTAGCAGGAAAATACACGTTATGTCAGTGGTTTCAAGGCTGAAAGTCTTGGAGCTGGGGAGAGGAGTTGCTAGTTCAGGTGCCTGCAGGGTCAAACCTCTGAGGCTGAGCACCTGCTGTCTTGCCCTGTGGCACTGGCAAGTTCAGGCAGAGATAGGCATGGAAGAAGAGTGGAGAAGGCTTATAGCCAAAGGTCTCGGTGAAACCACTGGCCCAGGTTGTTTCTCCCCTGACCTCTTGTCCATTCCACTTGCTGTGAGATGCTGGAGCTGCACAAACTGGTACAGAACTGGTAGCTCATGTGCGTGCATGAGCTAAATAAACCATAGGCAAGAGGAAAGATAAAAGCATTATCAGTGTGGTCAAGACCCAAAGCCTGAAAACCTTGCTGAGGAGGTGTAGACAGGATATTTTTGCCTGGAGTACCTTCTCTAGAGCACTTTGAAGAGTGATCAAGTAACAAAATATGAGGTTAGAATTCTAACTGTGAATCTGGGAGTCAATGCACAAAACTTAGCAAGAGAAATAAAAACACATGGGTTTCGGAGTAGACTAAGTGGACAATGCTTATCTATGTGTACACAAAAATAATGTTTTTAGTGGTTTTGTTGTACTACCAGAAATTTTGACTGGTACATTTGCACTTGTCTTCTCCCAGCCTCCCCTGTTCTATTTCATGTTCCTTTCCCCCATGATCTGAATGTCACTGTCACTTAACACTGGGTTTTCTTTTGATAATAATTTTCCCTTGTTGCTGAAGCACACAATAGCCATCTAGACAGTAAAGGAACATCATGGGGTACACTTTCAGCATGGGAAATTAGATGTGCAGTTCTCATTAACAATAACAGGACTTGCAGTGAAAATTTTCCTCTATAAATCTACCAGCACAAAGCCTTTCCCCTTATGAGCAACAGATGGGTTTTCCATAATGGCTCATTACCTCCTTGCTTTGTCATGCTGCCAGAAATGAAATATAAAGTTATTTATGGATTGAGAAAGATGCACAAGTCACTGTAGATCATTCCTTGCCATCTTTTACAGTTTATCTAGTTAGTACTCTAAATCTCTCAGGGCTAGGAAGTTTCAGAAGATGACAGAGCACTGCCTGAGAATTAAGATGAGTGTCCTTCTGTGTGGTTATTTATCTTAGTGGTCTTGCATCACCAGGGTTGTGTTATGGTCTCCACTGGGACTGGTAATTTGGATGTTTCAGTATAAAAGAGGCCATTTCTCAAAAGAAATTTTGTCAGCTGTGACAACCCATTTCTGTGAAATTTGACTACTAGGGGCAGAAGGCAGCATTGTTTTACCATGCATCATAAATTTGAAAAGGTAGACAAGTTACTTGATAATATTCCTTATTTAAAATTGGGATGGGGAAGGGGATTGTTGCTTGACATGTCAGTGAGAGATGTCATTCCTCTGACAACTGATGGCAGAGGCCAAGAAGGAAAGTAATTCTTATGTGGACAGTTCTTTTACTTATAGTTATTTCACATATTAAACTCTGTATATTGGAATTTATACTCTGGATATGCCCACAGATTCACTACCATTTTCACAAATCTTTGCTGAAGAACTATTCCTATTGGAAATGAGTTAATCTGTCATCTTTCTTAAGTAATATCTTTATGGTGACTTATATGGCATCAATGTTAGTACTTAAGACAGAAGAGAAGCCAATGGCAAAATCTAAGATATTGTTTTAACACTGCTTACAAGAAGAGTTTTCCTCAAAACAATCATCAACTTAGTTAATTCCAGCACAACTCCAACTCCTCTCTGAAGTGTGTAGATCTCCCAGCAGGCTGAGAGATGTGTTTACTTGGAATTCCTCCTCCTTACGTTCAGGAGGGTATTATAAATTTATTTAAATCTGATTGAGATCAGTCTGACCTCAGTAAATGTTCAAGTATTTTCCTGAATATGGATAGACTCTTGGACTAGAGCCTTAGACTACAGGCCAAAGATTTTGCTTATCTTTGAACTCAGGTTGTGTTCCTTGTTAAGGAATTACACAACTTGATGAAGTTCACTGAAGTAATCCCAGTGGCAGGAGAAGGAAAGCACGACCTTTGTGCGCAAGAGTTAATAAAAGCATACTGGAGTGTGATGATGTGTGTATGTCCTAGTATGACTACGATGGATCCCAAATGATTATATTTTCTAAAATAGAGCTTGCCTATCTCCTAGATCAGCAAATTTAGTGACCTATTTATAGATGCAGTTAGGAGATCTTTCTCCTACTGTAATCAATCATGCTTTCTGCATATGTTCTTTTGAAATGCGATAGTGCTGTTGGGTCCCAGTCTGTGGGAGATGCCTTTGTGCAGTTCATATAATGTGTAATACGAGGATCATCACAGGATAGTCTTTACATCTTCTCTCAGTGATGTTTAGCAAACCAAAAAATGGATGGGCAGTTAGCTGGTAATGGAAATAAACTGTGGCTGAATAGACCGAAATGCTCTCTCTTCCTGTTATTTATAGGAGTGATCTCTTGAGGTCACATTGTGCCAAAGGGCCAGGCCCATGGGCAAAGAGAGGGCTCTAAAACTAGATACCAGATAAAGAGGATTCTGTCTGTTCTCAGATGACTCATCAAGAGCTGATCCATGCCAACCTGTTTATGAGCTAATATCGGTAGCAATACAAGGTTCTACTAAAATAAGAAATATGAAAGAAAGGAAAAAGTGAGGTCTGTAAAAACATATTCTCTTATTCCTTTATTGCATGTATGTAATCAGATTCATTTCTGGAATCAAAATTTGTATCAGTTTTCAATGTCTATTTTTGTTTTATTGTCATTATAATATCTTTTCTTTATTAAATATTTCTTTTATTTATTTTATGAATTCCTATAATCAATGTACTTCTTAGTTCAGATTTTTTTTCCCTCCTCAAGCTGTTGAAAAAACATACCGAAAAAAGGTTTATAAGATTTCATGGTTTTTTGTTCTGGAAAAATGCATGTTCCATACAAAAATTTTTGAACATCAAAATTTAAACAATTAGAATCCACCTTTAACTTGCCAAGCTATCTAGGCTACCTTATCTAAGATATTTATATAGCCAAGATACATGACCTGTCTGTAAAGGCCATTTTCTTATTGTTGAAATATGTATTTTGTTCACTCCAGAGCACACTTTCTTATCTTCATTCCTATTCTACAGTTTGGAACATGTTCTTGTGACAGCTTCCATAGTTTAGTAAAGAAAAAAAAAAAAAAGAAGGCATATCTTTCAACTTTTCCCAGTGTATTGGCTGCAACATTACTCAGCCTCACAGCTACCTTGTGAAGCAAAGCTTGGGAAGAACATTGGAGCATGATGAAAGCCCTCTTCAGCCTTTGGATTATTCTTGCAATTCATTTTATAAGATCATTTCACTACAAGATTTAAATGCTCTTCCACACAGAAAGGAGACTATTTCTATATTAATATATTCCCCCTTCTTCACTGTGAAATTATACTGACTTAGAAAATGCCGAGTGTACGTCTTTTTAACATTTAAAGAACATTGCAAACTGTTTAAAAAAATAATATCATAAAAAAAGGTGTGTTTCCCTAGTGCATATTTAAAATTTTTGAAATTATCCCAAGAAAGAGCCACTGATTTTTTCACCCCTCCCTTAGTTTTATTTCAGAAAGCCTGTTTATTAGCCACCTGGTGAGCATTACTGCACCTAAAGCTTGTCTTAATAAATCACTGACCATTTCGCGCTGCTGAGGCTACTCAACCTCAAGGTTCCAAGACCTGCTTGCTTGAGCAAAATAAATGAAGGAAATGGCCAAGGGAGGCAGTTAATAATTGTGCATGGTATTTTAAAATCCAGATGCAGTAAAGTGGAAGCTTGTAATGTTTCCCCCATCCTTGCTGCTGCAGTTACTATAGCAGCAGCAGATGCTGACTTTGGATGACTTTGAAGTATTGAGTATAAGGCAAAAAATAAGTGCCTAGGGAGGACTTTCTTGTAGAAAGTGGCATGATGCCTCAGCTTAGGACAAAAACAGTATTGGTAGACCTGTTCAAATTACAAGTTTTTCTAGGTACTCAGAGGTATCATGATCACCCTGGGAAACTGCTTGATCCCAACTCTCAGAATTGAGTATTTTAACACATAGGCATGATTGGGTTCAGATAAAAGGCCTGTCTATAAAGTAAGGAACAAGAATATCAAGAAGCTGAGATGGATTCACATCACACTAGACATGGATGCTGTTAAGAGGTGACTATAAGACTGTACCCACCATATACTTCTGTTTCAGCTTGAGTGACAGCAAGAGATTCAGTGCAGCCTTTTCCTGCACCAACATCTCTGTAGAAGGAGGCAAGCCACCACAGACCTCATCACAACTTTTACCTTTCAGTCTCTTGCTTGATGATCTCGTCTAGAGGAATTGAGATAGTTTACTTACAGAAAGCTGGCAAGAGTTTTGTGAAACCTGAAGCCACTGACCTGCCTTCATCCCTGCCTCTCCCTATTCTTTTATTTAAGGAGTGAAGTCAGCTAGAACTCGATTAGCTTCCTGGGAGGAGGTGAGAAGCAAGGCTGATTAATCTGGGAACCATGCCCTTGGGATAAAACCCCAGGGCGATTGCACTTAGGAGCTAAATGCCTGGCCACACATCATCTGCTTTCACATAGGTAAACTCACATGGATAAGATAGACTGCTACGAAGCTATGTTTCCTAATATTGGTAGTAGATGCCTTAGCAGATGATAGTAGATGTGGAGGGAAGGAGTGGGTGAGGAAGGCTTGGTTTCAGAGGCAACCTCTGATGCTACTGTTGGACACTGCCAAGGGCCCTTCTGGCCAGGCAGACCCAGTTGTAAAGTTTCATCTGTAAATATTTCATCTTTGGATTCAATGTGGCTAATGTATCTGTTTCATGCATCATCATCTTTCTTTCGTAACCAAGACATCTTGGTTAGAAAAAAAACCAAAGCAAAACAAAATCCCTTTCACTCTGTGGCAGCTAGTGCCTGCTATATTAGCTGTGTAATCCATACTCCTTGGGAGTTGTAACAATGCAAACCCTAAGAATGGTTTATAGAAGAAAAGGAGCTGTTAGAGCTGTCTGTGCAGATTCACCGTACTCTTCATTTCCCTACACACTGCTCTAATCTTGCTGTTTAAGTCTCATTTTGACCCTGCTCTCATTGGTCAACCCTGCGAGTCCCATAGTCCTTACAAGTGGAGCCAAGCCACAAGAGACGACTTCAGCGTAAATAGATGTAAATAGCCAGCACTCCATAAAATTTGACAGGTAACACGTGCAATGCCTCAGGTAATAATATAGTTGTCTGCTAGATGACTCCCTTCTCCCTTACATCTACTAGGTACAACACTTTAAACTGCAATACGTTCATAATAATAATAATGTAACTGTCATGGCTATCGATCGTTCCTCCAAGTATCTCAGGGGGCTTTATAAATTTGTAATGAGTCTCCTGACCCTGTGAAGCCATGTATTTAAAGATCCAGGAAGCTAAAGATGCTTGGGTTCATGTAACTGATACAAAAATACGTGGATTTGTCTTCTTTCCAGTACAATGGGAAAAGGTACTGGTGTGAAATGACTTGCTGGCCCAGATCAGAAGAACCATGGGCTGAACATCCTGAGTCCTCGTAACTTAGCCATGTTTACTCCTGACATTACTGTTCAGCTGTAAAGCCAACTCAGGAGCATTAATTTAAAGCACAGGGTGAATTGATTTGAAGGAAAGGGTGGAAAAAGGCTTTTGAAGTATTTATTGAGTAGTTTGTTGAGGATAAGATGGCCAAACAGCTAGACCAAAACAGAATTAAAGAGCCAAACTCATTTTCACTAAATACTGAAGGAAGAAGATGGAGACGTCAGCTTTTACATTCAACCAATGCCTCTATCTGGTCTTACCTTCAGTATTGTTAATATTATGGACCCATTTCAGTCTTATATCTCTGCATCCAAAAGGGAGGAAGTCTGTGTTACTTTATGAGCAGGGCTTGTTATAATGTTGAAGCTGGAAGAAGAAAATAGTGCAGGAGTGGGCTGATTTTTTGTGTATTTTTCTTTTCTATAATCTTTTAAATTTTTTTTTTAAATGTTGTTGTTTTCCGTGGACTTCATGCCACACACAGCAATGGTGACTAGGGAAGTGGGAGCAGAGGCTAAAGTTTTTTTTATTTCTCTGGAAAATCAGTATGCACCTGTGGGCATATTCCAGGCCCTATTTAATGCAGTGTATTTTAGCTTTTGAAATATTTGAATTCCGTGTTTGGTTTTGGTTCACAAAGCAAGTCAAGGGTGGTTATTTACCCTGTTTACAAAGCACAAAATAATCCCTCAAACAGTCTGCACTGTATATGTATAAAACTATAAAACCGTCTGAGCTCTTCCAAATACACAAATGTGCAAGGAACACATATATAAATGCATACTCATATATAAAGCCTTACATGCATGGATTAAATCCAAAAGTAAATTTTCTACATTGTGTAAAGTAGATATCATTGTTATTCTTTCATGTGTGGTAGTTTCTCTTTTAACCCCTTGAGAGAGCAACATTCTTAAACATTTTGACAAAGAGTAAACTCCCCGAAATTGTTTGCCTGGGGTTGTTTGTTTAGTTGCAGTGTAGGTGCCTTGCAACCCAAAAGTAAAACTATTACATTAAGTCATGCAAATCTCAGGCAGGTATCTGGTATCTTACGTTAATAGCACGTTACCTTAACCTGTAAATCTC
The DNA here is from genome assembly GCA_013396775.1 of Cephalopterus ornatus. Lineage (NCBI taxonomy): Eukaryota > Metazoa > Chordata > Aves > Passeriformes > Cotingidae > Cephalopterus > Cephalopterus ornatus. The sequence goes on from VZRE01004970.1 coordinate 202,722, forward strand.
AGTATTCTAAAAGGGGTTACATTATTTCAGTCACAGAGGTTAAGAGGAATTCTACGGTAACACAGTTATGAAATTATGTTGTTTAGGATAGAATCTATATCCTGATCCTAGCATTTATCTGTAGGATTTTAGTGGCTCCCTTACAGTCATTTCTCAATTTAAGACCCCTCTTCACTGTTGGTTCCATTACTTTTTTTGCTAGCTTGTCTTGTTTGCTTTAAAATGACTGAACTACAAGTACCCTCTTAACATTCTGTGTTTAAAGGAAATGGAGAGCTGTCTATGTGTCTCAAATTAAATCAAGAAGTTGAAAGACACTGAGCTTTCTTTTCATAACTGCAGAAGGTCTACCCAAATGAGGGCTGGCTTGCTTGAAATTTGTGAAAGAGAAAAAAAAAAAAAAAAGGGAAGCAAACTCTGCTTTTCCTTGCTTCCAAACTGTTCACTGGTGAAAGGAGGTCAGCTGCTAGGACAGTCCCCTTGTCTCTTTGCAGGTGTGCTAAATATGCCTGAATAAAAGTTAAAGGGGAAAAAAATGCGCTTTTTAAAGTGTTGCCTTTTAAAGAGTGTAGACTGTATTTAATTTCCTCAGTTTCAGTCAAACTATACACCACCACTCACCTCCAGAGGTCTCAAAGCAGGGTTAATCATTTTTCTAACACTTTTTTTCTTTTCTGTTTGGAAAAAACAACTTTGTTGAATCAGAACCTTCTGTCAAAGTTTTCAATGACACTTCATTTTGGAAAATCTCTACCTAGCACTTTCAATGGTGCTGACATTACTGGGAGTGAAACAATTTAATATTTCATTTCAAATCAGTATTTCAGTTTTTAATATAAATATTTCAAAGGTCATGCTAAAAGGAAACTTTTTAAATAGGAAAGCCGTGTTAGATCAGCCCCTCATTTTCCCAAGAAAATTCCATCTTGTTAAGAAAATCCTCTGTTATTGTGTTTGTTGGTTTTGTTTGGTTTGGGTTGGGTTGGGTTTTTTTCAAATGGAAATACGAGCAAATATTTAACTACTAAAACTGTTTCCATAATAGACAGGGACTTTTATAGCTGTAGTGGAAAGTTGGATGTTAATCACATCGGTATATACAGACCATAGAGTCTCATGTGCATTGGGGTGATACTCAGTTACCTCAGCACAATGTTGTTATGCAGCTGCAGTGAGTAGGAGCACTCTTTTAAGTCTCCCAAGGACGGTTGTGACAGCAGGCGTGCACTGTGCATATCCTCCACTTAACTGGTTTTCTTATGACAGTATAAACAGTTTTCCAGGATGTAGAGTGAGCAGTGAGACCCATGTGCATGTCCTGACACCCAGTGTTTTCTTCCATCCCAAACCTTCTGGTGGAGAAGGAGCACATAACTTAATCCACCTCTCAACTTTCCTTAAAGATGTCAGAAAATAGAGAATTCACCTCATTGTTAATTAAGGATTTGATTGTTGTTTTCAAAACTAAAATGTGTCCAGTATTTCCAACACAAAGCATCTAGCTTCAATTTCCACACATTGGATTTTGTGCGTCTTCACCATAAGAAATTTTTGTCCATGTATTATAAACCACAGACAAATAAATCCCTTTGCTCGGAAAAGATGAGTTTCATTCTTACACTGTATGGTTTATTTTCTATTCTATGTGGCCATTTTCTGGATCATTTTCAATTTGCTAATAGATGTTAGCAAGCAGTGGGCAAAATTTGGTACTCAGCATATGTTTACTTATTGCTAGAGCACCACACTACAGTAACATCAGGATGTCAGTGAATCTCTTTTGACTGCAGCTGAGCTATAATGTCCTGTACCATGTAGAGGATTTGGCATTGCCCTCTTCTCTACTTTTGTACCTAGCTCCATTCCCTGTGTGGTAAGTATGCATTTTGGGAAGACAGAAAGATGCCTTTCAGAATGATTCAGCACAGCTCTTCAGTCCAAGTAAGTCCCTAGCTAACGAGGTGCTGAGCAGAATATTCTTCCTCATGCTATTACTTAGAAAATATCATGTAATAATAATCTACTTCTTCCATAACAAACCAAGTCAGAGAAACTAAGACTTCCCCTAACTTTGAGCAGCTCTCTGAGCTACTTCTGCAGGTCCTTTCTTAAACAGCTGTGAATTATTTGGGCAGAAATTGGACAGGAACAGCTGCTTAAACACCTACTACAAGGCCTTTGATCTCTCTTACTACAACAATAACTTCTGATCCTTTGAAAGCTTGGTTATCTGGAGGAGAAGCTACAGTTGAAATTTCACTGTTATCAGGGCTGCTGCAAGGGTGTACGTGTTGGACTAGTGATACAGTTTCCAGATAATTGTTTTATGTAGGTGCATAAATTAACTTTCAAACTGTTTAGAGTTATGCGGAAGTAAATATCCCCAAATGTTTTCCTGCAGTGAAATGTGGAGTAGAATGTAGTTGTTGTATTCTGTGCATTATACACTCTTCCAGCCTGGCCAGTACCATATTTCCAGTCTGCTGTGCTCTAAGGACACCACTGAATAGTTGTTTTGCTTCTCCGCGTAGTTAAACTACTTATCACAAGGCCAGAGATTTGGAGACACAGAGGACTGTTGTGCTTTATGTTCTGCTGCTCAGGACTGACTGAGTTGTTAATTCTGCTTTAGACAATGTATGGTGCTGTTTAAGTGATGCTGAATGATAAAAGCTCTTAGTGCCTGTGTGCTCTCTGAGCTTGCATTTGTTCTTCCTTGAACAACCACATCCACGGAAGTATGAGAAGGATGGCTATGATCCTCAGCAGGGAAGTTTAACAGCTGTTTTAACTCTCTTGAGCCTTGTGAGGTGAATAGCTGGTCCAATTATTCTGATATAAATGGACTTGTAGTGGGACACTAGATCCTGTGTGCAATTAGTGTTTCTATCATGTGTTGGAGTAATTTCCTGCTTTATTTCTCCTGGTCTGGAACTAATGAAATATTGATGGCAGCATTTGGCATATGCACTACAAAACCTCACGCGACTCTTTGTTATATACATTTCTGCAACACTGATGCCTTGAATCCTCTAACTTGCATTACTATGACTCAAGGGCTAGAATTTTGGGTTTTGTCATAGTCATAGTTCTAGAGGTAGAAAAAAAATGAAAGTGGGATAATACTTATAGGGCAATAAAGAAAAACTGGAGCCAGTAGAACTTTTTGTGGTTTTATATATTCCTGGACAAGTTGGTGTCTGAGATGGCATACCAAGATAAGAATGACCATATAATTTCTAAAACTGAACTCCCCTATGGCTTTTCCCCTCTCTACTTATGAATAAATATATTATTAGCTGGTAATAAATCATTCCAACAGTAAATAAGCTTTTAAAAAAGTAGTTAATACTTATGAACAACTGAGATCACGATTATGTGAGTCACAAATTTGTTTTATAACATGCAGCTGGGAGAAAGCAGCTTTGGGGATGCTAATAAAATTTCTCTGTTATAAACTTTGGAATTCCAAGAATATTGGAAGTTTTTCTTCACCATCCTTAGTCATTCAGAGAAATTCAGGTCTGCTTGAACTAGAAACCAGTCCATGGACAAACATATTAATCTTTGAAACCTACATGATAAAGTTCATCAACATCTCCGGCAATCAAAACTATACTGCTTGCTTAGATATATACTTCTGATTATTTACACAATTTTAAATTTATGAGATGGGATTCAGAAATTTAGTTGCTTTTGAAGAGTGGTGTTATTACAACTTGTCTTTTAAGTTTGTTTGAAACTTACAGAAAAATGAGATTGGCTAATTTTATTTACTCTGACATTGTTTCTCCTTTACTCCCAAAGCAGATCTTTCTCAGAGACTCTCAACGGTATAGGCAGAATTGAATTTTATTGTCCTGAAATGAAGGGCAAACTCATTCCAGTCGTAGCCCAGGACAGGTGGTAAGATGAACTTGAGATACAGATAGAAAATATTTGTTTATTGTTCCAGCTGTTGATAGAGAAATGGAGTAATAGGACTTAGAAGTGACAGTTGCTGCTGTGAGTACAGCAACTCTGGGTGGGATATTAACTCCCTGCAGTAACTGCTACACAACCTATCATAAAATCCTTTGACAAAAGCAACAGCCTTATTTCTGCTTTTTGTGATCCTGTCTAGGCAAGGCAGAAGACAAGGCTTTTCCCATGATGCTGCTTCTGTACCCAAGCAATCTTTTCAACTCTTCTCTGGCTGTGTGTAGCAAGCTACTTGCCTATTGCTTAGATAGATATGTATTTTGTCTGTGCCTGGAACTATCTTTGCCAGCAGCAGGGAAAGTGAGGCTTTCATCAAAGGGAAAAACAGTACACTACAACTTAGTTAAGGCAGTAAGTTATCTATCAGAAGTTGGTTGTAACAGAAAAATATGGTCTTGTGCTGTCTTATCGCACTGATGTTTTCCATTGGTGTTATTCACGAGAAGGAAGTGTGTTACTACCAACAACAAATAAAATCCGTTTGGCCTAGTTAACTTTATAAATTGTGCTAAAACAATGCATGCACCATTCTGGAAGCTATTGTGTGGTTCTAGAACCTTTTAGACTGTACAGTTTTAGTATATATTCAGAAGACATATGCTATGAATTCTCAGGCTTTCTTAGCATTTCTGAGGCTAATTTTTAAGGTCAAGGTCTGGCAGAGCTAAAAGGGTTCTGTTGGTATCTATGTCTGTAGAGCTGGACACATTTGAAGACTAGGAGGGAATCACTAGGGAGATTCTGGAGAACTGCCATCCATTGGCAGCTCTTAAGAGCAGGCCTAGGTAAGCACACTTGCTCTGGCCTTTGAGAGATGATAAGTTGCCTCTAAGAAGCCATTCTGTTCTAGCTGGAATATGGCAAGAATCTGATATTTTGGCACTCTCTCCATACATACTCTCTCCATTTTGGCAATACTTTTCCTGTCTGATGCTTTTATTGTAAGCTGAACTATGTCTACATAGCACTGTCACAATTCTTTCCGATAATCACAGGAAGGTTATTCTTCTGTGTTGCAACACTTAGTCACACTCCTGTCAAACCAACCTCCCCCCTTGCAATTTTTTACCAACCTTTTAATTGAGGCATACATTAATTTAATTTCAAAGCTGAGTCATTTTGACCCAGGAAATAAGCTTTTGAAAAAAACTTCCAAAAAGGCGATAATTTTGCAACTGTATAACAGCTGAACTTGATCTTTCATTACAAAACAGATTTCCAATGACCTGTTTATTTTTTTAATTAAATAAAAAACGTCACATAAAATTCCCAACCAACTCTAATAGTAATATAAATTTCTGGAAGTGTGTGCTAATATCTGGCAATGTCTAAGACTAAGTATAAATAACGTAAAGGAAGATCAAAGGGCAGTTTAGTAGGGTCAGATGAGGTTGAAATAGTTGTGTCAGAGTGGTCTGTGGCAAAATATTACAGGAGAGTTTCTTAAATGTCTATTCAGTATATGATGGTAGGTCAGAATAGTGTGAATGCAAGAAACCCTTTGTGGCGTTGATGTCTTGGGGTTGATGTCTTGGGGCACAGAAAATAAAAAAAAAAAAGGAACCTTTTCTTGTAAATTAAAGCGTTTATTTTCAACCTATGCTGCTGTGGAATTTGATACCCCCTTATGCTGAGCTCTGTACCTTTACACACACCAGCCTGGACATAGTAACAAAACTTCCCTTTCTAGACTCGTTTTCTTCAACATTGATTTATGTTAGCTTAGCATCTGGCACTTCATGTCTTTCAATAAGTTGTCTTTTCCCAAATGTTCAAAGTATTGGTACCTATAAGAAAATGTTCATGAGTGATAACCAGAAGCAGGCAGACCTTTTTAACAAAGTGCAATGTAAGCAAACTTATCGCCACAGCAATAAATATAAGCAAGTTTTTATATTACATGAAGACGATGCATTCCTAGTAATTTGAGTAGACAGTAATCTGGATGCCAGTTAAAACTCTTTATAGTCTTGTGAACAGACATTTTGGAGGACACCACACTTTTTACTTAGTCCTACTTAGCCACTTGTTCTGTGATAAGGTAAACTAAGTATGTTCATCATTATGTGAGTTACTGTGATACTGTCAGAGAAAGTTAGCTTTCTACTGTTCTTAGCCACAGAATTTAAATGTAATAATTTAATTCTTTATTCATATATAGTAACATCTACAATAGGATTCGAAGTTAAAATGTCTGTTTTGAAAGTAATGGGTCAAACAGGTTCTGGACAAACCTTTGTGTCTTAGAATTGACTATGATTAACTATATCATGTTAATTAACACCTTTGAAGGCTAGTTTGCTCAAGGATGTTGTAAACAGCAGCTGTCACAAAATGCCCATGGGACATGGAGTCAATTTTGGTGTTAGAGATGGAAAACAGCAACTGATACTGCATATGTATTTTTACTTAGTTGATTCTCTTTGCAGTATGGAAAATAGCTTTTCTAAAGCCAATGAAACAATTCTATGCTTCAACCAAGAATGGCCCAGGTCTTGTTCCTTATAAGCCTATAACCTCTTGACCATGCATCTCTACAAGAGACTTGACTTTTATACTAGCCTCCCAAACTTCCTTATTAAAGTTTTCTTCATTTTTTTTCTCTAGGCTTTGACATCTGCTTTTAAATAAACTAAAGACTTACTGGAAGCTTTGTGTATCATGTATACTGTATTAGGAAAGTACCTATATTAAGGTAAACTCCACATAAACAAAAGTGCCCGAGTGTACTGATAGGATAAGTTGTGAACTTATATTTTTTTCACTTTTAAAGGCTTTTTTAAACTGACACACTTAAATGAACTAATCAAATTTTTAATCTCATCTGAGTCCCACTTCACTTAGCAAATGCAAGATCCTTGGTATGCCTCACTTGTTGCATAGTAACCAACCCGCTTTGAGAAATGCAACTGTGCAAGCTGAGAATTAGGACTTATTATGCCTTTGCTGAGGGCTCATTAGGATTGCATGCTGAGGGTGCCATCTTGATTAGGGATGAACCTGACCACCTGAAAGTAATTCACCCTGGCAGCCAACTGTAGTATTTTCTAATTTCTGATTTGTCTGGCTTCCATCTGCCAACTTCATCTTAGCAGTGACTTTCTGTTGACATCAACAATGATGTTCCTAATATCATGAATTGCATCCTGCCTCTTGGGTGTGATTAAGTTAGCCAGTTCCCTTCAGAGTATGACTCTGGGACAAGGGGGGCTGCTAGCTGTGAGAGAGTCATGATTAAGATGATGAAATGCGAGACTAAAGTATATAACACATGAAGGAAATGACCTTGAAATGTAAAAGTTCAAAAGAAAATCTCCTGCTTCTTCTAAAAAGAACTTAAATGAACAAAGTACTCCCTTACACTCTCTTAATGTTAAAAGTACACTGAAATGATGCTTCAATGGTGCACAGTGTTATACTTTACTGTATTTTATTTGCACCTATTTCAGTGATATCTCAAAGAATCTGTGTTGATGTAAACCATCAACCAAGCAACTGGAACTTTAACTGGAGCTTTATTTGTATGCTTGTCATACACCAGTGCAGTCTCAGGACAAAGCAAGGTGAATGGGTGCAGGTGCTATGTAAGTAATGTTTTGATGACAGGGCAGTGATATAAGCAAGTCTACATAAGCACCTACAGAGCTTCAGGAGTATGAACAAAAATAAGTGACTCGGATTCTGAGTGAGATGCAAAAAGTCAAAAAGTTTGGAAATTCCCTCCTTTATTTCAAATAGAACATGAGACCATAGACATGCTGCTAGTCTGTTGAATACAGAAAAAAAAAATTCAATGAAACCACAGCAAAATGCTTGGGATTGTCAGGCAGCCATTTACCCCTCACCAGCCAGGCTAATAGGAAGTAGGAATTGCAACATCTTCAGCTCCATTGAGATTTGTTTAGTTTTAGCTCTGACACAACCATTTACTGCTTTCATGTAGCCACATTTCTTGAAAAATAGGGATTAAAAATTGAGACAGCTTTTGCCATGTTGTGTGAGGTTAATGGAACTGTTTCTCTGGGAGACTGTTTTTTCCAATTGCTTCTGTAACTCAGATTAATAGGAGAATTTAGTATGCTGTAGTTCTTGGCGTGTTTGTCATTCCTTTTGAATAATAGTACTTTGTCAGGTATTTAACATCTTACCTTTCACTCAGGGACTTCCGGTGTGGTTTGCCTACTTTCTGTGGTTGAGGTGAAGCATAGCAATGTTCTACAACACAAAGGTGAGAGTGCTTATAGAAAATATCTCCTCCAAATGAAAGAATGGAGAGATACTAACTGGAAGAATGGGTCTAGACAAAATTTCTTGATAATTGTAGCCTAGTCCTGAACAATAATTAAAAAAAAAGACTGGTGACGTTTAACTATCCCTGGGAACGTAGACTTTACTACCATTCTGAGGTTGGACTCAGGAGATGTAGAAGCCAAAAATATTTATCACGTCTTTGTGCATTCAGTGTCCCTCTCCAGCTCACACCCAAACACTCAGTGCCCACCTCATTTTGCACTGCCTTTATGGGGACGAGTTCTGGGGCACATCCCGTTGAATAACCATTGTAGTGATGAATAAATCTTTAAGGTTCTGTACTCCTAGAAAGTTCACAGGTGACATCCACATCTTCACAGCAATCAACAGTCACTGCACCTCAGACCTGAACAGGTATCTTTAGAGTCCCACCTTTTCTTCTCTGTTGGTTCCATGCTATTCCTTACTCTGGGTTGAGACCAGAGACAAGTGTTTCTTACTCTAGCTGCTGGGCTTGCCAGGTGCCTCATGCAAAGATGTTTCTGGATTTCAAAGGTAAAATACATGTATGACTGCTTACAGAAAGTGACACAAAGGCATTTTCCTCTGCATTCTCACGTGTAGTGGTTGTTGCAATGTAGAAATGTCAAATAATTTAGGGGCATTGAATTCCCTAGTATGTGAATTTCATATTGATAAAAACAATAAAGAATCCCAAGACTTAGGAATTAAGATAAAGGTGGTCACCTGTAGCTGATGTTGGTTTCTTACTGGATTTGCTCTGAATTTGGATACAGTTGAATTCCTAGTGCTGGCTTTCTGTACAACAATAGATTCACTGAGTTTTAGTTGTTGATTTACTTAAAACAGCAGCATCAATGTAATTTGCGAGTCTAAGCTGTTTGCTTTGGACAGGTTTTTCAATGTCTCTATGCAAAATCTTCACTTGAACATCATCCTTCACTTGAACATGATCTTCTCTAACACGCTCCTGTCTATTTTGATTAATTAACTTATATGCAATGGTCTAATTCCCCCCCCTCACCAGTTGCACCTCATCTCTCTTTGAGTGGGATAAACAACAGAACAGTGCAGACAAATGTTTATGTAGCTATTGAAGTTGGCTGAGATTCCTGACTTATAAAGAAAAATTCTTGTACGTTATGTACTAGTTGAACAGAGCACACAAATACTCCATTTTGTTGAAAGAAAGCCAGTTATGAATAAGTGTGAACAGTAAAAATATAAACGATCACCTCACTTAAGCTTAAAAATGAATACCATCTGCAAAACTGTTTACAATCTAGATTAGAAAACCACAAGTGACCAAAAAAAATCTCAAAAGAATATTCAATGTTTGAACATGACTGTTTATGGTAAAAAGTAGTAGAAAATGGCAGAGAAGCTTTTAAATATTTAAAAAAGAACTGATATATGTAAAGAATTGAAAGAGTTTCTATGGATTTCTAGTAAAGGGGAGCATCTCAGGATTAACATAAATGAAGAAGTAAGTATCAAGGTGCAGTTTACTGTTGGGAAAAACATAGACAGTCCTTTAAAATGCAGAACTTAATAAGAACCACAGGCAAATTTTAGGACAATTCTTCACAGTGGATCATTGCTTCTCTTTGCCCAGGATAAAATCAGCCAGCAAGTAATTACAAGGTTAATCCTCACACGCAAATTTTGTTGTTGTTTGTTCCCCAGTAAGAGTCTCTAGAACTAGTTTTAAAAAGCACAGGTTGAGAAGTCAAGCCCTCTCTGTAATCAAGGAGGTAATCTAAGGTATTGAGCCAAAATCACTTTGATCTGTTGGATATCTGATGACCATTGGTGCTGCCTTAATGTGAACTGTTACATCCCTTTTTCCATGCACTTGAAATTTCTTGGGAAGAGAAAGCTGTGGAAGGTGTAGACTGAAAAAGTAAGAGATCATGTCGAGAGTGTAAAGATCTATTGACATGGTGATTCCCTACTGTCAGATGCATTTCTGTATTAGCATTAGAACTTCGGCACTAGCGACCATGAGGATGTGTTCTGCTAGTCCATGAGTGACTTTTGGCTGCCAATAATTTTGTTCATTCTGTTTTGATTCCTTCATCTACTGGCAGCTATATAATTTTTACAATGATGACACAAGATTTTTCTTTTGAATCATTTTGGCATATAAGTATAGCCTTGTGTGGAAAAGAGGTTTACTCTCTGTTGGGATTGGGAGGATTCTAGGAGAGAGAATTTCTAAAGATTTTTCCATCTTTCATTTGCAAAACAGTTGTTGGCTCTAGTTTTGCATTGTTATTTTTTCTGCTTCAAGTTCTAGCATTGTCCTGAGCTACTAAAAGTATGTCAGGAAGAACTGTTGCGTCAATTTAGCCTGTTTAATATAAAAAGCTTGTGAAATTTGCTAATACTAAATATATTGAATTCGATAGTCTGCCACTGAAGTTGTTGTCTCTGTTGATGCAGTTTGCTCCAGATCAAAATGTGGGGTTGACCATCATATCCTTCTGTGATAGTTTGGTAAAGGCCTTCCTTGGTAACCAGGTCGGAACTAGGAAAGTACCTATATCCCAGTATTCCATCCTGTTTTTTACGTAACCAAGAATATAAATAAGAAGGAAAGAGGAGGGCTCCTTCTCTCTTCTCTTCCGTTGGACTTGGAGACAACAGGTTCCCTGCGGCTGATCTCACTTATCTGAGAGTGAGGCCTGCTATGGTCCTGTTGTTTTCCTGATCCAGGTGGAGAAATCTGGTGGAGTAGCTTTCATCTTTTTGAAGAAAGTATAAAATTCTTTTGTTTACTAGCTCTTTATTAGCCATGTATATTTGTGTATATCGGGGGGTTTTTGTTTTCTGGGGTTTTTTATTTGCTTTGGGGGGTTGGGAATTTCTCTTGTTTATATGTATATAGTTCTCTTTTTATAACTGTATATAGTGTAAATATATATATATACATATATGTATATATTGCTTTGGTTTTGTCATTTCAGCTTTTCAGTAGCTTTTTCCCTTCTCCCTTTCCCTTGTGTTTATAGGAGGGAGGAGGGGGAGAAGCTGCTACTGTGATTTTGAGCATTCGGCGGGAAAGCCGGATTCAAACCATCACACCTTCCTTGGTCACATTTGTGTCTGTCTTCTCCTGCTCTTGATGGCCTGTCCAAAGAAATATGTAGGAGTCCAGGAACTACAGTCAGTAGATGGTGAATGATGAGTAAGTGGCCAGTGAAGCCGCTCCTGTTGTGTGAATGCTTCACAGGAATGATGTTCCCAGTCAGACATGACTGGGAGAGCTGGCTATTATAGCAGACTCTGTCTGGGTCAATGTCACCACAGATTAGAGCAGCCTGAAGACTATAATTTATCTTGTGGGGGAAGAGAATTTCTGGAGGAATAATCAAGCAGAAAAACTAAACAGAGTGTTAAGGAATCAGGATCAAAACTCCCTTACTCTAAGCCTTCCTTGGAAGAACTTTCTTCAAGGAGCTCCCTCAAACTTCAGATTGTCTTCAGTATAGCTTAGATTGACTGGGCATTTTTGATTGTCAGTAATGTATGCAAGGGCAGAAATTCCTCAAGCACATTGATGGGCTCCTTGACCAGGTACTTTCTTTTGTGTGTTTTAGTTATCTTTGAGTCTCTACAGTGCAGAGTCTCACAAGCCTCTGCATCTTATCACTAAGAGAAGCAGTAGCCAGAACAAGCCCTAGCTGGCTGGTTGTTTTGCTCCTATTTAGACTGACATCTTCTCTTTTAGCATTCCTTTGATGAAATGCTCACCCTGAAAATGATGACGCTTATAACTAGAGCTTGCTTGAACAGATCTTCAGAGTTACATTCTTCTTCAGTAAAAGATCATTTTTTAACTTTCACTGAAGTGCTTCAGCTCATAGCTTACCCAGGTAATGTTACTCAAAATTCACCCTTTGTTTCACCACCATTATCTGAATGTGCCTGCTGAAAAGCTTGTCAAGAGTTGTGCATTGGCATCTCTTTGAGGTTAATTTTGAAAATCTCCAACCGTCAGTCGACACTTTGTTATAATAACCTGTGTGAGGTGGGGAGTAGAGGAGACAATGCTTACATAGAAGTGAGAAAATAAAATAGCTAGAATAATGGAACAATAAATGAGAAGTAAAGTGGGTAATCTTAGAGAGCAATGTGGAATTTCTTTCTGTTTTTTTAACTTTTCTTTTATGAGACTCCAGTGAGGTGTACACAATGCAGTGGTTTTGCTAGGCAGTATAGAAACCTTCTAAAAGCAGGATGAAATGTTTGATGTTGTTTCCATTCGGAAGAATTGAATCCATAATTATTCAATATTACAAAACCAGAAACCAACAGTATTCAGTAGTGTCTGCTTTAGGCTCTGGGCTAGAGCACAGTCTTTCAGTGAGTTGGTGCTTGTTTTGTGCCCTTCAAACTATACCCTGTTTTTCACATTAAACCAAATAATTTATTTAAGCATCCTGTAAATGCTGTTCTTGCGAGAGCTGCAGAAAAGACAGCATGGTAACACCGAAGTGGATTAACTATTAGCAGCTGTTTTCTACAGAGAAAGCAAAAAACAATTCAATAGAGATTTGTGAAATACTCTCTTTGACATTCAGCTCTTAGATCCGAGAGTGAGACGCATGTAAAGACACAAATGGGTTTTTTTGTGTGATTTCTACCTGTTCTTCAGAAGTCATAAAAAGAAAAACAGACCATTCCCCTTGCAATTCTGCCTGAGAGGGCCTAACACAGCTTAAATTCAAGTTTATGTGAACTATTTAAATCCATGTCTAAAGGCAGACTATGCCTTTTATGACTATATTATGTAACTAATTCAAATATGCAGGGTTTTAAATGTATGAAAATATTGATTGTTTTATCTTCTCTCTTTCTACCCGAAAAAGTTGGCATAAACATACGTCATTTCATCAAGTTCTTTTTGAAATTATAATTTTAGGTGTGGATAATTTTCAAAGTGGATTCTCCCCATCCCATTTCTGAATCTGGGTTTGATCAAGTACAAAATTATATTTCCTGAATATGAAGTGACATGGAGATGCATAATCCCAAAGAGCTAAAGCATCTGTAAACTAATGAAATTTTGTAAATTATATTTTTCCAGTTTTACAAGCTCAAAGCTTCTTTAAGCTAAAATTGTAAAAAAAAAATCTTATGAATGGTAGACAGAACTGTGATTGTTCATATGTTTTATGAATGTAGTGCATCAAACTCATCCAAATCCTACTGACTTCACTGGAGTTAACGAAGGCTTTGGAACTGAATTTCAGTTACAGAACCACACCTCAAACTCTTAAAGCCATTTTTAATGGTCATCAGCTTTAATTTTTTGTTAGTAATTCTGGAAACAATAACACTTGAAAACTGCCTCAGTTTTTTCAGTCCTATTCCTTTCTTTTTAAAACATTACTTAATTTATTTTTGCTTCCATAATATCAAAAAAGTGGGAGGGTTAAGGAAGAGGTGATTATTTGTAGTTTTGTGAGTATGGGGGAAGAGGAGTTTGGCAGCTCTCTTAGACCTCCCTGTCAGAGCACATATTGTAAAAGTAGTCTGAAATGTATCCAAGGAAGACAAACATAGGAACTGAAATTTTAACTCTTATTGGCAGTGACATTAGTAGACTCAACACAGACTCTGGGGTTTGGATACATTTTTCTTGTTTTTAACTACAAGGATAAAATCAATAATACAGCTTAAATTCCTTCATCCTCTGTGGTGTTTTGCTTTAATGGTGGAATATTTTGCTCTTGCCTCATAATTGAAAGACCTCTCTGATGTAAACTGGAACTTGTACTTATTTTAAAAGCACTGCACACACAGGCATTTATGTACATATTCCAGAATGCACTCTCTACATTCAATTATTAGGAACTCAAGAAACCTGTGTTTATACTGTACCACCTTCTGGAAGATGCCTAAGTGAAACAATATTTTTTTCTTCAAAATTACTGTCTCAAGATCTTTTAAAACTGTTTACTTTGATTGACCTTTCAGATGGAATTGGTTACTTACTCTGTGCGGTGAATTTGTAAACAAGCAGGGAAAAATCAAGGAGTAAGATCTGTGAAAGCCAAGTTATGCTACATATAGTTGTGGTTTGTCTTTCTCTGGCTTTCTCTCTAATACTGTCACAGAATGGCTGAGAAGTCAAGTCTGCTCTTCTAATTTCTTTCCAAACCTGTTGAACCTGTGATTAGCATGTTTTCCTTCTGGGCAGTGTGAAGTAGCAACAAAGGCCAGGAGAGGGAAGGAACTGGGACACAATAGTGAGTGGGCAGCAGGAGATGGCTGAACAGCTGTAGTGGGTGGAATGGTGGCAGCAGTTAATGAAAGCAGAAAGAAAAGGAAGGGCTCGGCTGCCAAGAAGGTTTCAGCATGACAGAAGGGGTTTGCATAGACCAGTGGTTCCTGTCTTTTCTGTGGCTTAGATGTACTCAAGAAATTTGGCATTGTGTTTCACTTGACTGAGCTCAGCTCCTCCTCTCTCTTGTACTTGGAAATTCCTGCTGTCTCTGTGTCCCCAGCCCACCCTGTGGCTGCCATTGCCATCTTCAAAAAGGCCAGGAGACACTGGACACATCTGCACATCGAGACACTGTAGTTCTGGCACACTTTATTCCCTTGAGCTCTGCTGCTTATCAATTCTGTGTTATTGCCTCAGCAAGAACTGCATATCTCATTGGGAGCTATTAGGAGAGACCATTCTTTGTGGCTTTAACTTTCCTGTTAATAGACTTCTCTGACTGGAAGAAGGTGGATCCTTTACCCGGGACATGTCCTGCTCAGCAGCTGAGTTGTTTCTTTGGATCTCAGGCACCAGACTCAGTCATGGAGAATGCACTGTTACAAAAACTAGGTGTCTTGCCACAGGCAGGTAGTGACAAGAACGGGATACATCACAGAAAACGGGATATATCACAGCAGCCAATGCTGGAAAATTGAGCAACTTATTTATAAACCATGCATAGCAATGGCAAGCAGAAGAGACAGTGTTTTCCCTGCTGCTCCTAATGACAGAGACACTGGCAATAAAACTGGGATTAGCCTGCCTCTTCTTCTCCACAGCTGTAGTTCTCTGCAATTTGCCAATATCAGCTTTTTGTATCTCTCTCAAGAAATGTAAATAGCTTCAGTGTGTGAGCTGAAACCCTGGGTCGCACCATAATAGTATTTCCCTTGATTTATAAGCACTCAGAGGACTTGAGTTACCACTAGATTAGGCCACAGGGTCTGCAACTTCTTAGAATTTGATTCAATTTATTTTTATGTGTCACATTTCCTCCTCTCCAGTCTACCCTTGCTGTCTTCCCTCTAAATTCCACACTACAATTTCATATGGATTGTATATTTGCATTGTTCACTCATAGCTTATTCCTTTAGCATCCAACAGTGTACACCATGGAGCTGTACATATTCTGGAGAAGCATATCTACCTTCCATAGCTTTAGCTCAAATTCAGTTAATAATAAAGCTGTACTGATTTTATTTGGTCTCATAAAAATACTATAATTTATCTTTGTCTCTTTTGATCTGACATAAACAAGAACACCATTTCTTGGGAAATGTCACAATTTTTGGTGTCTAGATTTTCACCCAGGCTGCAGTTCTCACTCTTAATACATGATAATACATGTCAGTCAGTCCCAGCTGTCAGAATTAAATTAGGCACAATGATGGACAACTTCTGTTCTTTGAAATCTGACATTTAACCTTCTTTTATCTTCATTTGAAAATTTACTGACAGAAGAGGAGGGAGGGAAAGAAAAGTTGTTCGGCCGAGAGTTTTGCTCTTTCTCAGTCAAGCATTGAAAACTGTTGTTCAAAGTACACTGAGAATTAGGGAACAGCAAATTTGCGCAATTGAAAACAGTTATGTAAATTGAAATGCCAAATTTCCTGTGCCAGATGCAATATGAATTCACTGCAGGGCAAGAACTATCATTAGAGCTCCCTAGGAAAGGAACTAGAATAGCAAAGTAATGATTTTAGGGTAATATGCTGATGTTATTTGAAAGCTGGGATTGGGATGCAAACATTTGTGCAGCATTTTGTTTTACGCAGTCCCTTGTTAATGCATCTGGTATTCATTTTAATACCGCTAATCCTAATGGATTCATTTAGTGCTTGTGGATGTCATATGCACTTCCTGTAGGTGTTGTGCTATGATGAAGTACTGGTTACTGGACACTGAAAATGCTAGCACATTTCCTTTGATTATGTAAATTTTTTCATAAGCAGTCACAATAAAATTCTTCGTCGTATGTGTTAGCTGAAGCAGCTGTGTGCGGAGACCATTGTATCAGCAGTATTTGAATTATGTCATGGTCAGGGGGATTCAAACCTAACAGATAAGACCTTCAGTGATCCTGGCAGTAAGTGGAATTTGAAAGTGTTTCAGAAAAGCAATTTAGATTGCACGTAGGGATAGAGCAAATGGGCAGGTTCTGTCAAGGTGGCAAATTAAAAAAAAAAAAAAAATGCAGTCAGCATTCACTTTATCCAGAAGAAATGTGCTTTCTGGCATTTGTGTGGAGAAAAATGATATGAGTAGGGCAGTGGGGCACTGTGGTTTGTTCAGCTGGATGCTTGCTCATTCTATCTTCAGAAACTGGTTTGCCTATTCTATACATTTGTGAAGTTTGTAGTGGCATTTATTCAAGAATTAGTATTGTCTTGAAAGCTTTCCAAAAGTCTTACTTTATAACAAAGTACATAAGGATTGCAAAGTGATTACCTTCAGGTTTCTTCATGAGGTTTTAAAGTTTTTGTTTTGTGTTTTTTGTTGTTTTGGGTGGGGGGAGTTACAGTATGGCTTAGGAATGTCTGACAGAACTAGATCAGAATTGACTGGAAGATTTGATTATATGGTTTGAATTATTACTAGACTTAGAAGAGCACTTATTTGGTAGAGCTGAAGCTTTTAATATGTGGGTTTATCTCACAAATCACTACATGTGATATACAACGTAATTCTTATCTTCACTGCAATAAAATAAATGCTTCATAACCTTGTCCATGTCTAACATGTCAGTATTGTAGCATCCAGTTCAATAAAAATTCTCACCAAGATCTACCACAAAATGGGAAGAGTAAGTCTTGAGATTAATATTGGAATAACACAGATTCAGGATACTGCATGTGAAGCTGAGTATTAAACATTTCAGTCAGATTCAGCTTCATCTTGTTTTTCAAAATTAGTCTTTGCATCCATTTCTTTCTGGTAGAAATGTAAGGGAATTACTTTGTTAATAGTGGTTGTGTATGAAAACCTATTCAATGCTCACAGCAAGACCACATCATCTAAAAGGGTCAGAAAAGATAGAAGACCGTTTTTACTGCTCTTCAACAGTTACACTACCTTGTGGAGAAGACAGGACCAGTTTTCAGAAGGGTGGACATAAAGGAAAGATTGCTGGCATTGTATCCTTAGCCAGGACTGTGGAAAAATCAATTATTTCCAATGGCAGGAAAAATCACTGCTACAGATGAGGTTTTTTTGGTGGCTTAATTTGTCTTATAGGAGGTAATACAGCTTTGCAGGTAGCAAAACTCTTTGTCAGCAACTACTGTGTGTCCAGCAGGAGTCTCTGAGAGCACAGCTGCAAGGAGAACCCTGAAGCTTCTCAAAGCACAGCATGTGTCTAGCAGATCAAATCACCATGAAAAAGACTCATTCCCTTTAAATGGCCATGATATTGTTTATATAAAATAATACCAAATGTGAATTCTACTGCTTTTGTCACTGTGACTGCTGAGAGCTGAACTAAGATCATTCCTGCAGTCACTCAATTCAGAAAGGGAATTTAAGTGGATAATTGCAGGACTGAAATGAGTAGTTTGTTTTCTCTGGTCATATCAGCGTTCTGAGTTTATGATTTTTTTATAGAAAGATGGTCCTCTTGAAACTTAGGTCTCATCCTTTTACTTCCAAAGTCATAAAACTCCAACTGCCTTCTGTCAAGTCTTTTTTGCTAAAGTAAATCATACTGTGAAAAAACATCTATAATAGTGCAGATACAGCAGCTGATGACAACGCCAGCCATATAATCCACAGCTAATTGATTCCTGTTGATATGAAATAGTGTCTTTTCTTAATATGATATGCCTTTCTTACAGAATTCCTCTTCAGGGTAAAAGATAAGTTTCGCTCATCATTTTCTATCTCTTTTCCTCTCCTGCAACTCCAGTCTTTCTTTTAGTCTGTGTTAAAATATCAGAAATCAAATGTAATGTAAACAAATACCTATTGAGAGATCTGTGGTTTTGTGTAACTATGTTATGACTGTGACTCTCAGCACCTGCCTCTCCCCAAATAATTCCTTGAATGAAGAATACAATATGTATGCTTACATTTTCACATGAAGGAATATTATTTCCCATGACACTCTACATTACTGTAGCATTGAGATAATGAGATATTATTGCCTGTTAAAAATCACTGTTTACCTCCAGGCTACTTTTCACCTTCTCGGTCCCCTTAAATATATCTGAGGTTGTAGAAAAAAAATTCGCGTAAGTCATGTGGCTTACACTGACAGAAAGAAAACATTGGAATGTTCATTTTTCCTTTTCTTTTTATTTTTTTTTATTTTTTTTTAACTGAGTTACAACTCAGGTCATCTGTTCATGGGCTGTTGCCAAAGTTACCTTTGACTTAAAATATGTGAAGTTGTTAAAGTGGTTTCTCGTCATTGAATTTTGTCAAAATGATTTGGAGAGAAGGGGCCTGCTTTGTGTCTCTTAGAGTTTCCTTTCTGTTCCAATCCACCTATTAAAGTGATACCAAATGAAGGATCTTCTCCATCCTCATATACTTGAGAGCCGCTGCACAAAACATGCTTGGTTTCGACAACCCAACATGGATTGGTTCCCACATGTAAAGTGCCACTTTTAAAGCTTGTCACGTCATAAGAATGCTGGGCCCAGATTTTCTTTGCAGGGTTGTGTTTCAGAACTATGACCCAATCTGTGTAGATAGAAATAAAACTGGTGATGTCAGTCATTATAGAATATGGCCTTCCAGTCGAGGTATATTACTCTTTCTTGGAAAACACATTACCACAGAGCTAAACAAAAACATGCTATATGTTATATATTTAAAAATTGGGTTTAGCCAAATATATTCAGACATCCACAGTATCACTCATTTTTATAGCACCTCTAATGCTACCAATAAATTTCTACTACTGGGGCATGTGACTTTTCTCAAAGTATATACTGTACATAATTCTTGGTATTATCAGCTCTTCTTACTCAGGCTTCCAAAATACCTCTTTGAATGTTCAGTTCAAAATAATTTTCCTTGCTTTCTCCACAAAGTTACCTGAGTAGAATGGACCAAGTACTTTATAAACTATCTGTAATACAGATTTGTTACACACCATGTTCTGGACCTGCACTGTGGATCACAGACAGCTTTTTATTGCAAAACTTTTTTCTGGGTGTGTTTTTCTCTTTTCTGACCTTCATATCATTAAACACCAAGGCAAGTGACTGACAAATATCCATAGTTTGTCAGAAGAGGGACTCCCAAAGGAATTCTGGTTGCTTCAAAGGAGCAGCATTTTCAACTTCCTGCAATTGATTCATGGAGTTCCTTTAAATGAGCTGCTATGGAGATCTTTAGGGAATGTGTTCAGTCGCTGAACAACAAAAACCACAGGTAAAAGATTAGGCAAAGGCTGGACAACTCCTTTGTGTTCTAGCTTTACCACGAAGATAATACCACATACATAAGTCTTTTGACTGATGTACTCTTTAATACTTCAAATAGAATATAGTATCTGTGTATCTGTTTCATAAACTTAGGCATCTGTTTAAGCTGTTAGAATCTGTGGCATATATAACAGTTACCCTTAGATGGCCTTAGAAAAGATTTATTTCAATCACAGGGAAAAATATTGATGTTCTTTAGAAAATGTTACATTGTTACTATGTCTTTAATCTATTCAGGAGTATCAGTCTTTGGCTTTATCTGTTAAATACAGCAGAAGTAGCTTCACCTCTGTAGGTAAAAAAACTTATCAGAGTAGCAATCTGCAGCTGACCACTGCTGCCATTGTATCAATGGTCTCTACTAAACCAGTTGAGAAAGGTGGAAATGAGACTAATCGTGCGTATTCCTCTTTTCTGGTACTCAGATTTTCAGTTCCCTTGATTGTTATCATGGTCTAAGAAAAGTATAAATAGGTATGATGTCAAATAGCTATGAACCATCCAGGTAATTTTTCTTCCAAACAACACAATATTCTTGCTGTTACCCATTTTGGTGCTGTCAGGAGTATCTTGGTTGTCTTCACTGTGATATTAATTGAAAACTTTTTGTGAAGCATAATTATTGAATGTTACTTTCAAAAAGCTATGAAGTTCCTAGGATCTGAATTATATCCCAATTAGGTTGTGAACAGCATAATATGTTCATCATGACATTGGTTGGACTGCTGTGTGACCAAGGCAGGACCTCACTCTTTGAGATGGTTTGTCATGTAATTTTCTTTTATTTGACATCTGCTTCCAATGCCATTTTAGCTTTCTTTTTCTCTGTAGAAAGAACACACATACATATGTGTCTATGCACACATGCATTTCCATTTTCACTTTGACAAAATACACTTACTGCAAAGGTAGCCTTACAAACACGGATTAGGAAAGGATATTAACCGGAGCTTTAAAGCTGGCTGCTCTCCTTCATTATAGGTCATTTGGGAAATTATAAGAATTGATTCATTGCAAACAGCTGTGTTTGTGAAGAAAAAAATAAAACCAAACTAGCTATGCTGGCATATATCCATTGTATGCCAGTAAAAGCATAAACATGTGCTAGTCACCAGATCTGTAAGTCAAAAATTTAGTGCTTTATTTTGCTTTGGATTATATTTATGGTCCTAGTTTTAGGATGATTGTGTTTTCTGCAGTTCAGGTTATCTTTCTTCCCAGTTTTGAATTTAAGTTTCAGCCCAATAAATCACTATAGAATGTGAAAATAAATACTAATCTTATAAATGTAATCAATAGTAGTTGTTGTTTAATGTAGTGGTAGTCATAATTTGCTGAAAGAACCAAAAAGCTTGAATATATCATTTTCCATCCTCAGTTGAGAAGATACAGATAATTGGTATTTCACAAAGAAAGCTCTTCTTTCCCATCTTGCTAGGAATTTGAATTAAATAAGTGTTAATTTAAAATGGAACAGTAAGGCAGAAAAGGAAACAAAGATATGACCATACCATGAGATACAGCATCATATGGAGGTTATTTTAGTTGTACTGATAAGTACTGTGAGTAGATGTTTCAACCTTACTCTGAACCTGTCCCAATTGGGTATTTTTTAACTAATTAATTTAGACAGAGAACTACACAGAAATAGTTGTGCCATTTAGACTCAGTAAAATTTGGATTGTAAGTGACCTCTGAAGAACAGAGAGTCCAAAATCTCATTCAAAAGATGTCTATTTTCAGGTTGCTTATGGCCTTCTTCAGTCAAATTTTTAAAATTTCGTTAAATTAATTCAGAAAGAAAATAAAAGTACTTCAATGGACACAAACTTATTAGGTAAAATTTGTTATTCCTTCTGAAATTGTCTGTGTTTTTTGATAATAAAAGAGAAAATTTATAAGCATTAGCTCATTAGGAAAATAATTACCTTTATTTTCTTCACATTTTTATTTTAAAATTGAAAAAGAAAAACCTCAGTAAAACTCTGATATTCTGTACAAAAATTGTTTGTATTTTTTCATCTTAAATTAAATAGAACCACATTTCTTGTTTTCCAGTTGTTTTTTCTGCTATCTTGAGAATTGCCAAGTAAAACCACTACCTAAAAAAAAAAAAATTCTTATATTTCAAACTCAACAGTAAATGCAGTACTTTATATATCATAAAGAATAAGCAAACAGCTACATATGTTCTTTCATTGCCTTTATTTGTAAAGAATGGTAAATTAAGTATAATGAAAGCATGAATACTTTTCAGTAGCAGGAGTGTGGGTTTTGAATATAGATGAATACCTGGTTTTGAATACTCCTATACAGAGAAGTCTGTGCTTTTAAGTGTTACTTTTTATTTTAGTGTTAAAAATAATTTACATGCAGGAAAATTATCCTGACAGATTGATATTAATCACAGGAGCTGAATATGGTTAAAGGGAAACAAACACTTGGAAGTATTTTTATAAGCTTGCCATTATTTGCTGCTTGAAGGTGTGGGAGTGGTGGACTGCTCCAATACAGTCTTGCTAAAGGAAGTATGGAAAATAAAATAACCTCCCTCTTCCATAACAAATAGTAGGCTAGGCTAGGTGTGTGCTAATGCCACTTCACAGCACTGGAGACAGAATTAGGAGCCTGACAAACCTCCAAAACTAATTTCCAGGTCAGAACCACTTCCTGGCACTTGGGGAAATCTCAAACTGGAACCATTTTTGACAATTCCCTTGTATGGGACTAAAGGTGGAAAGCATACTCTGTTCATTCTCCACTGACTCAGTTCACTCATATAAGTGAAGACCAGATTTTGTTCTGCCTGGTTTCAAAACACTCGAAAGTTATTTTAAATTTCTGTGTTTGGGCATGTGGTCTCTGCACAATGGCATGTGGTCTCTGCACAATGGCATGTGTGTTGAACTTGTTGCTCTCTATTCATGGCATGTTCAGCTGCATCCTGTACTGTCATAGCACAGGTCACTGGTGTCTGCCAATTAAAACACATTGCTTGTGTTTACGTGCTGCACTGAAATGTTCTGGGATAAGATACTGAAGTTTCTTCAGCCCTTTACTGTAAACTGTAAGGAATTAGTACGCAGAAAAGCACACAGAGTGCACTTCTGAATGCTCAGGTATGCAAAGATTTTTTTATAAGACACAAGGTTGTTGCAGATCCCTGCCACAGCTTTCCTAAAGCACAGGGTCCATTACTGAACTAGGAAGACATTTTCTACAATAGTTTCCCTGGAGTCATCACCTTTCTTTGCTTATTTTTACTTCTTTCCCATATTGTACAAACATGCCTTGAACACGCAAGCTCCCACTCTAGAAAGTCTGCCACATTTTCTTCTGGTTTTGAGGAAACTGTTCTCCTCCTTTGAGTTTTATGACCTGGTATTCAAGGTTCAGGAATTTGCTTGTTATTTTTCCTTGTTGTTTGACGTAAGTTAGTAGAATACTATTTTTTTCCTAGGAAAAGTACTTTGCCTTGGATGTGTTCCATTGGAAAATAAACTTACACTAGTATTTGGCAAAGTTGGAAATAAAATAGGTTTCTTCTGAAAACTTTTCATCCTCTGATATCAATAGAGGTTTCTTTATTAGTTGTTATTTGGCAGAAACTAGAGGTCTTTCTTTCAGACATACTGTCATTTTTCTCAGAAACTTAAAAGCTAATTCAGTTAAGCTGTTGCAAAAGTTTTTTGAAGTTTGGTTTGATTTTTATTTTTTTTTTTTGCTAGTTGGAGAGACTATTTTCTTCTTACATTTTTGTGAACCTAGTTGGCCAGATTTATCTTTGGCATCTCTCCACTGAAACCAAACACTCTCTTCCTGCCTCCATTCCTTCTAGCAGGTTGCACAGAACTATATCTGACAGTACGTTTATGGTGTTATTTTCCAAGTACAGGAAATACTTAAAATATTCCTTTTCCCCATTTAGCTAATCGGCACAAGGAAAGATAAGACACTAGTTAGTAGGGAACCAGCTTCCTCACAAGTTCTGTGACAGGATCATGGAGTTGGGAAGTGCTCCTTTCTGGGAATCCATTGCTATTCAGATATGTCACCTACTGCCAAGAACATGAACTGTGTTCTTACTAGACCACAGTAAATAGTAGGGTCCAAATGGAAAGGTGAGGAGGAAAGTGAAATAGCTGTATTTTTTTACATCAAGTACAGTTGCATTTGTACCATTTCACTTCATAACAATAGTGGTTTTTTTTGCCAATTTTAGTAAGTGTAAGAAACACGGTAAAAATTTTGACCCCTTTAAAATAAATTGGAGATTCTGGTCTTCTGTTTTCTACATGATTTAGTCCTACAGGATGGATTTCGAAATTTGTCTGTGATTCAAAGAGTTCACCAAATCCTCTTATTTCATTGTCTTTGGAAGAAGCACAATTAGATTATTAACCGTTAGCAAAGCAATTACCATTCCTACAATGTCACTTCATTTTACATTCCTCCTATTTTAATTCCATGTGAGTCAGACTTGTTTCTAATCCATCACTCCAAAAAGCACATAGAAGAAAGAAGGGAAGGAAGCCAGCCAAGAAATATTGGGCCTGAATATTATCATTATCATAAAGTATGATTTGCATACCTTTACACGCTAGCTCTAATGATTTATCCTAGTTAATAGGTATTCTATGTGCATATTTAAATTTTTCTTTACCTCGAGGAGGGAAGATCACACGTTCTTTTTTAGATACAGTCACATATCTCAGCAGCTGTGACATCTTACCCGCAAAATTGTTTCCTTTTTGCAGAGATGGTTTGGTCCCCCTCCACTGAAGGTATAGATGGTTCATAAACCACAAATACTAAAACCATTTCGTTTCTGCAATGCCCAACTATCATCATATTTCTTCTCTGCAGATATTACAGAAACAAGAATGGTGAGCACAATTTGATAAAACCTTGCCTATTTTAGTAACAATTGAGAAATATGAGTCAGCAGTCACAGGCAGCCAGGAGGCTGACTGTGTTCTGGGGGGCATCAGGCAAAGCATCACCAGGCAGGACGTGACTGTCCTGCTCTGCTCTGCACTGGTGTGGTCTCACCTTGAATATTGTGTGCAGTTTTGGTCACTGCAATATAAGAAAGATATAAAGCTGTTAGAGAGTGTCCAAAGGAGAGCAATGAAGATGGTGAAGGGCCTTGAGGGGAAACTGTGAGGAGAGGCTGAGCTCACTTGGTCTGTTCAGCCTCGAGAAGAGGAGACTGAGGGAAGACCTCATTGCAGTTACAACTTCCACATGAGGGTAAGAGGAGGGGCAGACACTGATCTCTTCTCTGTGGTGACCAGTGAGAGGACCCAAGAGAATGGCCTGATGTTGTGTCAGGGGACTTTTAGGTTGCATATTAGAAAATATCCACGCCAGAGGGTGGTTGGTCACTAGAATGGGTTCCCCAGAGAATTGGTCATAGCCCCAAGCCTGACAGAGTTCAAGAAGCATTTGGACAATACTCTCAGGCACCTGGTGTGACTCTTGGGGATATGCAGGGCCAGGAGTTGTACTCAGTCCTTGTAGATCCCTTCCAACTCAGCATATTCTGTGACAAAAACATTCTGTGAGAAGCCTAAGAATATTTGATAACATTTGACCAGAAAGATTCTGCTCTGTGTAGTTCAAAGTATAGGTTTCTGCACATAAACGGAAGAGGCATGTAATTGTGTTTACTTCATGATAATTAATTTTAATAGTCTTTGTTTAAGAAAGAGTGATTACTGGCTTGTAAAAAATGTTTCATATAAGTCTGCAAAGTTTCCCTTGTGTCATGTGGATCAGTTATTAAGTTGCCCTTGTTAACTTGCATGTGTCAACATTATTCCCTCAAAGTGTTCTGTTTACATAGTGAAAGTTCACGTCTTTGTTCACTCTCTCACACTACTTGGTTTCTAGTAGCCTGAGAGATTTCCTTGATCACTGTTTATTCCTCATAATAATTAGCTCTTTTATAATCTTAGTGGTGGCATACATTGGTGTGTTTCCCTCTCTACTTGGAAAATTCCCCCCTTCTTGGACTGTTGTTTTTGCTCATTAGGCAACCACTTCTTTTCAAAACAAGACTGATTAGCTTGCATCTAATGACCATTTTCGAGACACTGCATAATAGTTTTCTTTGATTCTATTGATATTATTACTTGATTACAATGGCAATTTGATTACTACCAAAGCCCGACAAAGCGTCAGAGTTTTAAGAAAATTGTTACTAATTTTTCTCAGCTCTTCATAGTTGTTGCCTTGCAGAGCAACAATTACTGGTACATAATTGGACCAAAAGTACCTTTAATAGATACAAGGGAAAATATTGAACTTCTGCATCTTGTATTCTCCATGATGGAAACCACGGAGGGGCTTCCGCAGATAACAGTATGAGGGATATGACTGTATCTTTGCATGAAGTGGGAAGAGTGTGATATAACCACAGATAAAAAGCTTCAACTACAGCCTTTCGTGCATCTCTTCCTCTCTCAAAATCAGAAGATCGGACTATCTACATCCTCTCCATAGTTTTCACCAGGGGAGCCCTTCTCATATGGCTGTCAGTATACATAGAGCTAAACAAAAAGATTTGTCTGAATCAGTATATATACAGCTAAACAAAAAGATCTGACTCCCTTCGAAGAAGCGTTATAAAATCAAAAGTAAAGTAGCAAGGCAATAAAAATCTCCCTCTAGCACAATCCAAAGCTGACATGAGATTTTAAAAATACTCGTGAATTTATTCCGAGACTTTCACTCTGGAAATAAAGTAGCCTTCTTGGTCTATGTCATAAGTTGTGCTTGAAATGTCGTTTACCTGTATCCATAATTTATGGGTTGAATGGGCAAAGATAAATTGCAATAAATAAATAGAACTTCAAAGAAACACACACTGTGTTTTGCTTTGTTTTGGGGGGTTTTTTTGGTTTTTTTTTCTGTTGGCAGGTATAGGGAATTCTTTTAAAGATGCTGGCAATACTGTAAGACATGGGTGATAAAACTAAATATGGAAAATTGCTGTGTAGTACAGAAAAAGTGAAATTGGAAGTTGTTTCTGTGACATTGTGCTTCCAGTGGAGTAATATTCCATATGAGCTTGTTTGAAAGCTTTATTCTCATTGCACAGCTTTTTAAAATGAATTACGCACACACACAAAAATTGTTTAGATGTTTGTTGTTGTGAACAAACAAATGTGTGAAGTTATTTTAAATTGCTTCATACTGGAGGAAATGAATAAAAGCCTTGGTGATGATCAGGAAAAAAAGTACAAAAGAATGAGAGAAAAAAACTGTCAGGAAAATTAGTTCATATAAAGCTCTTTTTTTTCAACTAGATATTGCAAAACACTTGACTGTTCTGAGATCTTTTAAGTACGGTTAAGTTTGATGTGCATTTTGACATTTATGCCACAATCTTCTCTAAGAGGCCATCAGCTCTACGCAGCTCTCAAAGAGACAGGGAAATGATGCTTCAGGCAAGGGCAATAGCTTTGTGTATACTAAGTTTTCACTCAGGTGATGGCTCAGGTAGCATCAGAGAATTCCAAAGAAAACTTTATCTTATGCCACCTGTATCTTCCTCCTGAGCTTATGTGTCATGTAGTTGGATACACTGCAACAGGCCTGACAATAATTTTCCTGCTTGGGAATGTCATAAAAGCAACCTCAGGCAGACAATATGGCCAGGCTGTAAGGGCTGGTGGGATGTATGGGCATCGATAGCTCAGACTGCCAACAAGATGTGGTATGGGCATTAGGAAGCACAGGCTGTGCTAGCCTTCAGCCTCTGCACCACCCAGGCAGCCAAGGTACATTGCAGAGCAGCCTCTCTCTTACTGGAGCTGCTCTGTGCAGGCAGGATCCTGGTACAGATCTGGTGAACTTTTAGGATAGCCTGTACTGCATGCCTTGCTTCATCAGACCCAGACTTTGAACGACAAGCCGGTTCCTGAGTATGCCTGAAAGTGCTCATGCTGACATGAAACCAGGAATTTTATTTCTTATTTTCCCAAGAATCTCTCACACAGTGAGAATTGTTCCACAATTCCTTTGCGTGGTACATTTCTGGCCTTGAGAGCTAAGAAATTTCTGCTTTCCTGGGAAGAAGTTAGTAACTGAGTTCTTAAGCTATGTAATACATGTGTGTGAACTACATCGTACCTGTGCTGTGCACTGTGGGCTGGAAGTGCACACTCACGATTAGGGGGTGGGCCTGGGCCAGACAAACTCAGAAGTAAAGAGGAGGTTTTGTCAGGAGTCGAGAGGACTAGATTAGACCAGGCCTAGTCTGAAATTCAGGAGACACTGAATTGAAGAGATGAGGTAAGCAGGCTGAATGCAAGTGGCACATGGGGTAATTAAGGGTAAATGGCACAATTACTTTCCAAATGTTTCTAGCTGGCTATACATTGGCTTAGCTCTCTCCACCTTGTTAGACTACTGGTTGCTGAAGAAGAACACTTGGCCATTTGGAGACTTGGAAGAGACAATGGCATTTTCTTCGCTTGTGTAAGTGCTTTGCTGAGTTAAAGCAGCACAGGTGAGCAGTTCCCCTGACAAATACAAGCACTGGTGCTGAGCAAAATGCTTTCACTGCCATCACTAGCTTCCACCACAACACTGGCTCTTTGACATGCAAACTGGGCTCTTCTGTAATCTGTCCCAGAGTGAGTGACCTCTCTACCCCTTTGCATATAGAAAGGGCTCATAGACAATTCTTGCTTTCACTTTTCCTGATTTCAGAGCAGCCTGATTTCATAGCCAAGCTATGGTTTTGTTTGTTTGCTTTGTTATTACTTTGAATGTCTGGTATATCAGCTTTTGTAAAAGAGTACTTCGGAGTTCTTCAAGCCCCCCCGTCCATGAATTCAGCTTCCTCATCCCTTACTACTGATGCTGAGTGGCAGAACTGCCTCTTGGCATCATGGTGTCTGAAGTCAGTCTTGGCAGGAGTTTTTTTAAACTTTTAAGTGAAAATGCAGCATCTGAAGTTTCTGAAGTAGCACTAAAGGCATACTGAAAAATGTCAGGCACGGCTTAAAAGGGAGTTGTGCAACCCCACGTACCAACAAGTGAAACCACACTGGGAGTAGCAAAGAAGAAACCATTGACAACATTATTTTGGAATCTAGCATGGTTGTTGCCTAAGGCTAAAGATGAAACCTTGGAAAAAATAGACTGGTGTTACAGAAATTGTAAGACTATATGGGAATTATAAATATTAGAGGGGGAAAAAAGTTTGTTTAAAAAGCACAACAAGGCTTCTTGGCTTCTTCAATAAAAGTCTCATGTTAGAAACTCAGCAGTCATGGTGAAATTTATGTCTTGTTTGATAGAATTGAGATAACAAATGAATCAATGTTGGCTGTTTTCTAATTTTTTTTCAATATTTTTCCTAAATAGTTCCCAAAATATTTATCTCATTACATTCCAAATCTTCAATGAGATCTCTTTTCTGTGAGACGAATGTAAGAAATATAAATGACAAAGTATGGAGAGATTTGAGGATAATTTTCATACAAAGCTGAAACTGTCCTATGTAAAAGTTGAGAAGTGAGAGTGCAAGTGCTTGACTTAGAAACGTGGGCAGAGGATGCTGGAACGATGAATGTGGGATTGAAGTGGCAGTTCGTAAGTGTGTGTATGAAAGAGTAAATGTTCTCAAGAAATATAATTTGCTTTCATTTCACTCTAAATGTTTCATCATTATAAGAGTTTTGAGGGTGGTAGAACATGAGTAAAAATAACTGGACTCTACTGCTGAGTTGTGGGGTTTTTTTATGCCAGTCTCCTGTGTGCCTCTCAGCCAGTGACATCTTTTTAGTGTGTTTTAGTTTTACTGTCCGTTAACAATGTGCCACTCTCAGCTTATCTCCTGATGTTTCATAGACTCATAGAATGGTTTGAGTTGGCACTATCAAACCCTGTGAGTAAAATTCGATAAATGCCATGCAACACTGAGGGAATTAGAAGAGTGTTGCTACAGTGGACACAGTCAATAACACTAGGATACCTGTAGCCATCACTCTGTGAATAAAGTCACACTAATTTATCTCAAAAGGATCTCTAAAAAGTGATACTTCACACATTGGCTCTATGCAAAACTCCATCATCACTGTTGAAGTAATGGTATTTTTCAGAGGGAATTTTTAGTCTATCAGTTAGAGTGTTTTGAAGGAATAAGAATAGCCTTTATGTGTCTTGAGGCAGAGATTTTGTCTGTCTTTATAGCTAAACAGTGAATATGGGGGTTTTTTTTACAATTACTGTGAATAGCAAAAGTGGTATCTTACATGTATTTGAGTTAAGCAAGCTTGTGGGACTATAAGCAGACCATCTGCTTAATCTGGTTATCCTAGCTCCTTCTCCTTGACTGCAGAAAATGTCTGTCATTGACCAGGACACCTGAGTCATTCATCATTCTCTTAACACCAAACTTTAGATTAAACCTCCAGCAGGCACTAGTCATAGAAATATGGTATGGATTTAGAAATTGGTGAGGAATAGTGGTTTTATTCATAGACTCATAGAATGGTTTGGGTTAGAAAGCGTTTTAAAGATCATCTAGTTTCAACATCCACCCTTCCACTAGACCAGGTTGCTCAGAGCCCCATCCAACCTGATCTTGAACTCTTATGGGAATGGGATGGCTGCAGCTTCTCTGGGCAGCCTGTGCCAGTTCTTCACCACCTTCACAGTAAAGAACTTCTTCGTCATTTCTAATCTAAACCTGTCCTCTTTCGGTATGAAGCCATTCCCCTTTGTCCTATCACTACATGCCCTTTTAGAAAGTCCCTCTCCAGCTCTCTTGTAGGCCCCCTTGAGTACTGGAAGGACAAGTACTAAGTAGAAAAGAAGTGTTTCCTATACTCGATTTGAAAAACCTTCTGCAGACTTTGAGAGATGATTCCAGAAACACTGTATTGGCATTTAGGGTCATTGCAAAGACCACAGTAGCACTGCTATAATAATATCAACCTGGTTTGTATGTTATGCATTTGTTCTTCTTAAATGCTGGTGGTGGTGGACTGAAGAGTACAAGGATTAAAATTTTGTCACAGAGCAGTAACAACTTCAGTTTCCTCTCAGTGCCACACCAGTATAAATCAGCTCCATTTTGAGGTTTTCTAATCCCATTCAGGGTTCAAAAATCTCTATGGAAAATCCTTCCAGTTGGCAACAGTGTCTACTGGTGCTGATATTGCTAATGACACTGTTGATGGCTAAAAAGAAGTGGGTGCTAAAAAAACTCCCAGGGGTTATGGAGGTAGAAAATTTCAGAAAATGTATTTTTGGGTGAACTTCTGATGTGAAGTCAAAACCCAACCCTTACCTGAGGTGTTCAGAACATTCAGACCCAATAAATTTGGTTACCTTTCGAGACCTCCATTTAGAGGGTGTACTGTAGAAATACAAGCAGATAGCACGTATTATAGTTGTTTCCAGCTCTACTGGTCCTTGTTTTAATAAATAATTAGTCCTTTGAAAACTTAAAGATATGTGAAAAATTATTGGTTCTACATAAAAACAGTTAAAGGCTTTAAAAAGGACCTTTTCTATATAATGATCTTTTTGTTCCACTGCATAAAATAGAATCTGGACAACGCTGACCATGTATTGACAGCTATCTCCAATCTTCTCTAAGATGCAGTTCAACTGCTAGAGAAAAGTGAAATGCTTTTTTTTCCCCCTCCCTCAAATCTACAGTGTCACTCCGGTCCCCAGGGTTACTATTCTCACTAATATAACGGTGTAAGAACAAACTTGGTAACATACAGAATGGAGAAGTTAATAGTCTGTCCTGGAAAAAGGGACAGAAATAACTCTGGCTTTGCAGCATCCATTCCCCTAGAGGAATGATCTTTTATATGGTTCATAAAAAGAGAGAAGTACCATCCAAAGAGTGTTACTGATCTTATTGAGTTCTAAGGGGTTTCTCAAGCAGAGATAGAAAAACAGGGAGAATTCAGAATGGGCAATTTTGAAGCAGTAACTTTTGATATAGCCAAGTGGGAGGAGAAGGTTTGCATTGAACTTGATCTTACTGTAAATGTCTTTGGTCATGCATCCAAACCTCAGGAAAGAACTGAGTCTCGACTTAGCTTAGCATGTTGACTAGTTTTAAAAGGAAATGAAAGGTAATTGCTCACAGTTGGCACAGTGATCTGTGATAATTGGAACTGTAGTACCTGCTTCAGGGAAAAAAATCTCAGCTCTCTATAAATATTAGGTTTCTGATAACTTACAAGGAACTAAATGCTTTCAAGAAGCAAACTATAACATTTTATAAGTCTTGAATTCAAGTTATATTCCATACTTCCACATCACACTTCTTGTGATTGTTGGCTTCTGTTAAACATTTTAATTAAGCCCTTGAAAACAACCTCAGATAATACCACATGCTAATGCAACTCCAAGTCCACTAAGGTAGCTCACTTCAGTGTGGAAGGGAAAGAAGATATGGGATACTCAAGGAATAAGGCTTCCTTCATGCCTTTTTCCTGGAGAAGAATGCAGCTGTTTTTAATCCAGAGACTGAGAGAGACCTATCTCCATGGCACAATATACATGGCTTGGGGAGGTCAGACTTTGGAGGGCTAGTTTAAGTGACTCTTCAGCATGTTGCTTGAACAGTGTAGACAATGATGGTCTGTGGTCAAGAAAGATTATGTTCACTGCTACAACTCATTGGTATTTTTGCCTTGCTGCCTCTCTGGCCAACACCCTCTCAATTCTGGACCATGGCATCCAACTCTGATGCCTTTCAAAGCAACAGATACTGCACAAAGTGTAGATGGTGCTGTCTACTTGTTCTGTGATGTGTAAAGTAAGAGCCTTGACATAAAACTGCCACAGATACAATGATTTATAACTGTAAGCACTTAAAAATGCCAAAAGCATTTTGTGAATTAGGTGGAAAGAATAAACCAACAATTCCCATTCTGCAGAGTGGGCAAAACTGCTTCAACAACAAATAGCTTCAGAGCTTTTAATAATTGAGAAAACTGCAATTTAAAGGGTCAGGCAAGTAGAGCCAAGAGGGAGGGGGAAATAATGCCTCTGCCTATCTTTAAACTAAACAAAGTGATAGTGGAAATAAAAATGAGTAAACAAATAAAATACCGTGAGAAGGCTCAGACTTCTCTGAAGTAAAGCCTACAAGTCATGTGTCAGACCTCTCTTCTGCATATCTGAATTCATGAGTAAAGTGTCATAATTCAAAAGTGCTAAGTTAAAAAACAAACAACAAATTAAGCACAGTTTAAATCTCACAAGAACTCTGAATTGGAAACGGAAGACAAATTTATCCTTCAAACTTTTAATGTGCTTTTTGCCCATCTTTTTCAGCTTAACATATGCTGACAAATCCAGAATATATATGTTAAGCTTTTAAAAAACACAGCTCAACCTATCCTGTGCAGAAACACATACTGTTGTGTGTTAACAGGAAAATACCTTCTATTAGGGTGAAATTGTCCTGAACTAGAGAGCCTACACGAAATCTAAACGTTTCATCTGATTTCTGACTGATGGGCAAGACCTCACTCAGAACTCTTTTAATCTGTTTTATTTCTCTTTCTTCTGGATTATTTTTTTTTTAGAGTAGCATCTCCTTCATAGTTATGGGCCTGTCAACATGTACCTTATAGGTTTTTTCAAGGCTCTGTAGTTCATCTGTGCAAAAACTTGTATCAGTCCAAAACTTGACTCAGTAAGTCTGAGCCTTTGGCTTTGCACTGCCCTGCTGCTGATCTCATCACTTATTGACGTAGCCTCCTAAGTTCAGTTGGCATCAAGGGGTTAAGGTCTATGCTCAGCCTGGATAGAAAAAGGAATTTTGTCAAAAATAGGTATTTGTTTAAATAAGCTGCTGTAGTGTTTCATTAGATGCACACATTTTTGAAGTTAGTGAATTTGCAAGGATTTTCATTCTGGGATCATTTTATTTAGGGCTTTCTTATTTTTCTGAAGTGTTGAAATCTCTCTCTTTTCCTGAACAGTTAAAGTTATTTTATAGAATAGTACAAGACTGCAATAGAACAAGAATAATTTGTTGCAGGTATGTGCATATTTGTAGTTTACAGTAACTTTTATGATTTGCATTAATGCATGAAGTCATTAAGATTTGAAGATATCATTGAAGAATCTCTAGGGAATTAAACATTCAGAATTAAATCATCATGGCCAATCTTTCAATTCCTAATTCAGTGTAGAGTCCAGCTTTTTAATAGCACCTAGTATCTCTGTCAGGGACTTAATTTTTAGGAGATTCAGAAAGAAATTTCTACCTTGGCAATATTGCTTCTAATGTTTTATATCCCACTGCTAGAGGGGAAGAGAAATTATCTGTTTTAATAGTAACACAGCTTCTCCAGGCCATTTCTAGTTGAATGCACAGTTGAAATTACAGACCTAGAGATTCTTTTTATACAAAAGCTTTGAATACAGTGATTTATGTTCTGAGCATGCAAGGTGATGTCCAGCGCCTCCTTACTAGCCACTGCTAATTTGGCCAGTGTATTTGCAGTAGGCAAAACTATTTTAAAACAGGGTGTGACGTATAAGTCTGAAAGAGACTGATAGACGAGCTCACTTTTTAAGAGGTCTGGCGTTTGACTACTGCAAAATATAGTGCAAGTATCTTCTTTTTCCCTGCTATTTCTAGGTTTACAGTTATTTGCCCTTGGTCTGCCTGTGCAGGTGAATTCAGCAGGGGTGGTGTACCCAACTGGTGTACCTGATTAAAAATCATCACTGAGGGGGACAATGCTTGGGTCGGGGCAGTCAATGAACACCCTCAGCTTTCTAGACCATGGGGTAAAAAGCAGGAATGAGCTTTAATGTAGGGTATAAACACTATGAAAAAATCACAATGCAAAGCTGCTTAGAGTGGTATTCGTCACTATCACATACTGGCTTTCTAGTTATCTGGAACCTCCTTCTGCTGTCACTGACAAGAAGGAATTTTGCCAGTGGCATTGATAGGAGACAGTTTGCTTCCTTTTTGGCTGTGGAAATCAGTCCAACAGTATTTTGTGTTTTATATAGTGCTTTGTCCTGAAAGTGCCCTTGAGCATTTTACAAACTATGAATGCAGTCATGGTTTTGCCACAGGCCTTGGGCAAAGCACAACCCATTGTGGTTTTTTCCTCCAATACAAGTCAGGCTGAGAATTACAAACTGGTGTTAAGTTTCCTTCTTGCACCCAATAAACGCTGCCTGAGGAAAACTAGATGCCTTGAGAGATTTAGGAATCAGAATGGTCAACAGAGTTTAGTCTGACAACACAATGCAAAGCACTGCTGTGTTAAGACTTAAAACTTACCCTTTCTATCCACACAACTCCACAAAGAAAAAAGACTCGTTCTTTGGGAGTTGCATCCCTCAATATCTTCTTTTTAAAGTAGCTTGCCTGCAATCTCTCTGCCAAAAAAGACAGGGAGTCAATGCTTTCTTTCAAGTGTAGGATGGTATCTCTTGCAGTAGGATAATCTCAGTGGCTAGAACCCTGATCCAAGACAGATGAGACAGCAGTTGATTCTTGTTTTTGCCTGACTGATGAAGACACATCTTGCAGAAGTGTGCTTTCCTTTTGCTGAAGCTGTTCCACTCAAAGGAAATTGAGGGGAATATGTTGCAAATTCACTGGTCCAGTAAAGGGGAACATGATACTCAGTGTATTTTTGGACACTTATCAGGGAAAAGCGAAGGACTGGGTTTAAGTTACTGCTCTGCAAAGGGTTTGTGTTTGACATTAGATGAAGTACCTGTGCTGACTTTGAAGCAAGAGCTGGAACTTGGAACACTGTTGAAACATGAAGACCTATAAAGCAGTCACCGAACTGCACAAGGAGGGGTGTGAGACTGTTTCCATGGCTGAAGGATTCAGATGAGTGTGGGCGGTCCCAGACTCTTCCAGAACTTCCTTTTTTCCACAGTCTGAACATACTTGGAAGGCAGGACAGCAACTTAACAGACCTCTATGCTTTTCTCCTGGCCTTGGGATTGTCATAAAACTGTGCATAGGGACATGCTACCCACTGAAAGGGTATAGAATGCATTCTTTTCTCAGACAGACTTCATCTGTCTAGGTGCTTTTCTAGCAGCCTAGAAGTTTTGTTTGAGTAATTTCTATATAAGACTACTATTTGAAATAGGAGGGCTGATACTATTTATTTCCTTCAGCAACTTCATCCTCAAAAGTCAGCCCTGCTCACTTGCTTGTAAAAAATCCTTTGTAAGCATCTACGTGCAAGAGATTTAATTCTGAGGAAATTTAGACATTTGTCCAAGTTGTAGCACAAGCCTTTAAACTCCAAAGAGATTTCTGACGAATTCTGGCTTTAGTGTTTTTTGCTGACTGTCTAGAAATCTCCACCTGCATCTCGATGCTACTAGGTTATCATTCTGACTGCTGGTCATTTATTAGGGTCTCAGTACTCAAGCATGAGCTTGGTATATATTTTGAAGGGGCAGGAATCTAAGCATGAGGTGTTGCAGATGTTGTATTTGCATGCTTCTATGTCCCTTATTTGATCTACCATCTAACTTGATATATGTATTTAGAACAGTTAAGTAGGAAATGGAAATTTTGCCCAATGACTTCTTGTGTGACTTTCAGAACATGCGGCATAAATTCTTTCAGTGCCTCAGCCTGTCACCTGCTTTCTTCGATAGCCTGCTGTTTATCATGCCTAGCTTTCATTTCAAATTTTTTTTTGGTCTGGATTGCAAGTTCTTTTAAACAGAGACCACCTTATCT
The DNA here is from genome assembly GCA_013396775.1 of Cephalopterus ornatus. NCBI lineage: Eukaryota > Metazoa > Chordata > Aves > Passeriformes > Cotingidae > Cephalopterus > Cephalopterus ornatus. Next base: position 239,422 of record VZRE01004970.1, read on the forward strand.
GTGTTCGTCTTGTGCTTGATACACAGTGAAGTTCCATCCTCGAATCTTAACTAGTAGCAGTGTTAATTCTCACAGGCAGATACTGAGGCCATAAATGTCAATCGGGTTCAGATAATTTGCCTTTAAAATTTTCTACGACAGTAACTGAAAGCACTCTGCTTTTTGGAGGAACAAATTCACTTTCTAGGATAGTGATCACTGTTAAGAAATATGTACTGGAGGAGAAATAGTTGGAATTTTGCATTGCTGATAGTTATATTAAGTTGCTTTTCCCTGTTTTGGTTAGTACATGCAAATGCAGCAGCGTGCACTGCGGTTTCGGTGCCTTTCTCTGATAGCTTGTCATTTTATATAGCAAGTCAGTCTGGCTGCTGCAGTCCTAGCTTAAAGAGTCGGTGATGCATTACCAGTGATAACCTCAGCACCATTCCAGGGAAAAGCTGTCAGGATTTTGTTTTTTGCTTCTTCTGACTCACTGCAACTTCAATACATTTTACAGAACTTTCATATTTATTCTCCTGATTATCATCAGGGTTCACAGTGAAGAATAAGTGAGTGCAGCCACTTAATAAGCCTTTCCTGGGTTCGCCTTAATGTTAGTCAGAAAAGTCTGAGTGCAGTGCAGCTAGTCACCTTATCTGAGAAATTATCACCTTGTTCTTTGAGTAAAGGATTAGTTTTGATTTGTCTGTGCAAAATGTATACCTGCAGTGCATATTCTGTGGCATTTTGAGGTGGTTAAACTGAAATTTTACTACTTTTTTTCTGGACAGACTGCATTGTTTTACTCTGTTTTGCCAAAAAAAAAAAAAATAGGATGGCTATCTGAAATTGAATAATATAATTGTTGTGCTGTGCTGTCTTCATGGGAAAGATATTAACTGTATAGCCTTTCCTATTCTCCAGTGCCTTTCAGACTTAACATCTTACTGAAGCTTTGCTTTATTTTCCCACTACGTTACAAACACTTTGTGGAAGTGTGTTGGGAGATTAATTCTTCATGCTTCTCAGATACTCTAATTTTGCCTAGAATACTCCCACATTTTTAGGCTAATGAATCTGTATTCTATTGATCTCTTAATTTTTTTCTCAAATTTCTACTGTCTATGCTTTGAAAAGATGTTTTCTCTGAATAGAATGTAAGGCACAGAGTTGAGACAGGATGTGAGTGTAAATCTTACATGCAAAGCTTGTACTCCCTTGAACAGAAATTTTGTTTAGGTAAGGAACAATAAATTAAACCCCTAATCTTCACCAGTGTCATTTCAACTGACCTGTAGCTGTCATGTAAGGTTTCAACATAATCTTGATTGTTTTACCTCACAATTGTATAATAATCTAATGCAATTAGATGCCAGTTATAGCAAAACTGAAGAGTTATGCAGAAAACCAAAATAGTGTAATGTAGTGCAAACGCACTAAAAAAATATTAAAAATAGCATAAGAAAGACTACAAGGCTGTTGAGATGTGAATTGGACAGATATTCAAAGACACATAAGTCATGTATAAATTGTAGTGTCATAGACATATCCTCATCCAAGAGTGATTGTTAGTAGACAATTAGTTCTCATTATCTAGGTGTATTTTCTGAAGCCAGTAAAAAACAACACATTTGAACAAGACAATTTTGACAAAAATTAAGAAACAAAAGCCTCAATTAAATACAAAAGGAAAAAAACTTCTTCTTTAGTCCTATAAGTAAGCAAAATGATAGCTTATGGTTTTGCTGCTGAAGAATGAAGGGTTCTGTAGTTGAGCTGACACAAATTTATTTTGCAAACCTTAGTTTCTAATTCTGATTTTCTAAAAGGAAAACCTCAAGTTAAATAACAATTAGTACAAATGTTAAGGTGAGCATGTAGGTGAGCAAAGAGCAGCTTGCTCAAGCTTGAGCTGTCTTTATTGAGCAAATAAAAAGATGAGATATGTGTTCTGTGCATCTAGGCTTAGTCTGTAGTTTGTCTGTCATGTTTTACTTAGGCTGAATATTAATAATGTTAGCTATAGAATTTGCCATAAAATACTAAACTTAGAATTGGAGCCTGAGATATTATTAGCAATGCCTTACTTTTTCTTTCTGCTAATGTTTCCTAGACTCTCCTCTGCCTACATTCTCATTAGTCACAACTGCAAGAAAATTAATGGCAACTTGCATTTTGTGAATTTGGAGTTCCACACACTCTCCTGCACAACTCTGTTTACTCACTTCAAAATTCTCAAATTACTTCAGTCCAAGTAAATCTGCCATTTCCGCATTTATTTAACATTGGTTTCACTGAGTTGTGGGTGGAATGTATGGTATCAAAATGTTTAGCTTTTGGCAGTTGGAGTAATTTTCATCATATTAGCCTGTTGTTATAACACTCTTCTCAGTTAATTTTTTTGTTTTGCTTGCAGCAAGTGTACACAGTCCTAAACTTCTAAGTTATTTGTGACTTAAAGCAGTTGTTCCATTTTAGTATGTTTAAGAATCATTCAGAAGCTTCTTTAAGCTTTAACTCTGTTTCAGGATTTGTATGCTTGGATAGAAATTAAGGACAGATTGAGGAAAGAACTGCTCTACAGTTTCAGTTAACCTTTCTTAGTGTGTGGATTTCTCCTTTTCGTGTTAGGCAATGGCCAGTGTACAATGTAAACTGCAAAGGTACAAGAGCAATTACTCACACGCCAAACCGCAGTGAATTTCTGTGCTTTGACATAGCAGCCTAAGGAGAAGCGAACAGAAACATTTCTGTTCATGAATCAGTGCTGTTAAAAGCACTATTATTTTGGTAATGTGTTGAAGAAACAAGGGATTAATCCTTGTTCATTCTCCAAGAGCCAGCTGCTTGACTGGGACAGTTCTTTTCAACCAACATTCCTGTTGGTGATTAGACCTTCTTAGAAAATCTGACCAGCTCTACTTAACAGCAAGCAAGGTGTAGAAAAGGATGTGTGTTGAAAACAGATGAGATTTGTATGAATACCATCCCAATAAATTTGTTTCCACATTACGTACATTAAGGCAATACATCAGGCCTTCAGAAATGGAGGAAAAAACCCTCTGAACATGTAGACAGACCATTCTGATTTAATTTTTTTTTCCTCCAAAACACAGTGGAGTGTGACAAATTTCAGCTAGTTCTGCCTAACTGGTAGGTGGCCAGAGAAGAACACAGTGAGGAACTGGAGCAGGAACCGAAGAATGAGAGTGGAGTCTCAAGAAAAAGGAAGAACCTTTTCTTAGACATCAGTAGAAGTGAGCTGTTCGTCACCAGGGAGTGGAGAGGACAAGTGGCTTTTAGTAATGCAAATAATGAGGTAGGAGGGCTGTGTTGCTAGCCAGATAGACCTGAGAAAGCGCCCCGTTTAGAGGAGTGTGTGGTGTGTGTCAGTGCTCAGTTAGGAGCTCTTTGATTATTAGAAAGGGTGCAGACTGTGTCTGGAGTTTTTACTTCTAGCTTCAAAGGACATTCTTCTTGGCACAGAGGAAAAAGAGGTTTATTTTCAAATCAAACTAAAACAGACTTTGCAGTAAAAGAAACCACAATTTGCTTATTTACTAAGAAGGTATGCATAAATCTATTTAGTTTGAAAAGGAAGATAGGCTCTTGACTATACTGTTACAGGCTACCTATTACTGTCTTAATTGATGCTACCGGTTAGCTTAATTGGGAAGTCAAGTGTTGATTTACACAGCTAATATTCCAAATACACTTGCAAATATAAACAGACACCCTTGAATGAATTTTTTTTAAAAAAATTTTGTCAGAGAAATACCTATCCACTTTGTCTAGTGGTTTTGATTAACTCTACAGAAAAAAAATTACCATCTCCAGAAAAAAGTGAACTTGAACTAACTCATTAAAGAAAATTCTATCAGGCTGTAGCACCAACAAACACAAGAAGAACTTACATTTTCATAATTCACCTAACCTACCTTTTCACTGACTACCTGTTACTGTTTTTAGGCTTGTACATTGCCTCCATGGCCCTCACCTGCTTTCTCCAGGAATTTACAGCTGCTCAGAAAAAGACATCTATCCATCTGAACAACCTGAGTTTTATCTCTTACCAGTAATTCCTAAGTTGTTGGAGTATTGCTGCAGGCTGGACAACACCTCGTTTAGTCCTGCTAAAGTACAAATACACAGCATGTCCTGTGCCCATGAGTAAAAACAGTGTGTGCACAGGGGGAAAAACAAAAAAGGCTTCTGAGAATAAAGGTGAGATCTTTCCAGAGCCTGCACTTTACTAGCTGTTGGGGTTTTTTTGGTGAATATCTGAAGCAGTGTAAATCAAAGTGTTAGACTGGGGACACCAGACATGCTTCAGGACTTTCATGTGTGTAGAGGATTAGATGTGTTGTTCAGAAGCCAGAAGACTAGGTCAGAGAGGCTCAGTAAGAGGATTTCCATGATGATACAAAAGGGACAGCGTTGCTGTACTCTCAATACTCAAAGAGCAAACTGGTCACTAAATTTGCTTGGGATATGTGAACCTGGTAGTAATGTGGGGGAAATTTGAGAAATGCAGACTTGTTTGAAGTGTGTGTTGAAAGGAAAACATTGGCCTCAGAAGCTTAGATCTCAGCTACTTTGCTTTAATTGCACGCAGTTGTATCACTTTTATGGAGGGTTTGATGGTAGTTCTAAAAACACTGGATTACTACATAAGAAAACTGGATTACACATTTCCACAGTAGGACTCTTGCTGCTGACACTGATATTTTGTTCAAGTCCATCATTATTCAATTGAAGAGCTTGATGCTCCTGAAGAGGGACGAATTACTGCTTTGAAGAGCTGTGCTGGCAATGAAGAACATACCAATGCTGCTACTGGCTAATTATTTTCAACTCAATGGTAGGGCTGTGTTATTACTACAGAGACTGAAATGCAGAGTTGAAGATGTTGCATTTACTGATGAGAAGCTCTTCATTCTGACAAGGAACTGGCTTGCTGGCAGGCAAACTTGTCCTGCTGCTAAAGGAAAATTGGTAGTGCAGAGAGATTGGTTTTGAGACCTTCCAGAGGTCTAGAAACCATTTTAGAGTTTTTCTCTAAGGCAAACTTGAAAAATAAAACCACAATAAGAAACTTGTTCCAAAAAAATAAAACAAGAAAACATCCCTATTAAATCTACTCTTGCAGGCATTTTTTGAAAGGTGGAGACTCTTGAACACTCTTGAACACCAGTGAAAGTTTTGGATGTTTTTAGGGTTTATTCCTCAGCTTTAAATTTGGGGTTTATTTATTCTCGGGGATGTTTATTCTTTATAGACTGCAATATAACATTTTGTCTTACATATTGTGAGAAGGAAGGACAAGAAAAGGAGAATGAGAATACCAAAAAAGTAATATTGCAGATAATAAAGGCAAAATAGGGCAGAGAACAAAAAAAAGGACAACAAGGGTTAGAATGTTACATGACAAATGGTTTGCAGGTTGAAATAGTTTGAGGTAAAAGGAGGGGAAGTAAGAACAATACAGAGCACTAGTAATAAGCTGGAGAAGCAGTCACACCTGCAGAGGATCGTTGTCACATTCTGTATTTGCTTTGAACAGATTCTTTTTCTCCCAACATAGGCTGAAACTTTTTGTCCAACCTACTTTTTAGCATGTATCAGTGAATGCTTGTGTTTCTTCACTGGGCTTTCTGGATTTACTGAAGCATACACTAAAGAAATTTTCAAGGAAGCCCACATGAGGACCAGTATTTATTTAGAAACTGAAGAATATAAAGAAAGTAGATGTTTTGCAAAACACTTTGTAAGAATGATCGTTCTGCCTTACAAATTACTCACTCATTATCCCAAATTACTCACTCGTTATCCCACTTCAACAAGAGTTTGGGATACTTTGACCAAAGCACTGTGTCTTTATTAGAAGTGTTCAATATGTGACAATAGTGGGGCCTCTAAGTGTATCCAGAAGAATACCTTAACAGTACAAAACCCCCCAGAACTGTCCTTTGTTAAGTTGTTATTACTTTCCCCCTTCCTCAAGCTTTGCAGAATTTGAGCTGCCTTTGATGTCTAAACATATCTCTAAACATAATCAAACTTAGTCTGGTATAAAACAACTGCCAGAAAACCATAAATAACTGTGGTTTTTTCTCTAATTCAGTGCAGTATGGTTTTTTGATTTGAATTTTAGTATATAAAGGAGTCATAGACCTCCTTCAGGTAGGTGAGGAAAAATGATCTGCCCACAATGGCATGGGCAAGTGGAGTATCTTTTGCTATTTTACTATTTTCCTGTATATTCAGTTGGTAATTCATTTCTGGATCAGATCACACTTATTGTACCAACCCACACAACCAGCACATTTTCTAGTGAGCCAAAATGTGTCTGTGATGTGGCTTGTTGTCTTTATTTGACTTTTTGTTTAGAGTAGAAACGAAAAATGTATTTCCATGTATTATTGCCATTTTTATTGTCTTAAATGGCTGAAATTTAAAACTAAACTTATGCTTTTATTCTTCATACTTTACTGCTTCAAATTTGAATTCGTTTTACCAAGCTGTGTTGGCTGTGATACTTGCATGTATTGTATTATATGATTCTCTATTGCCAATGTCTAAGATTCAAGATTAATTGATGAATTGATAGAGAAATAGTGCATTTATGGAATAAGTTTTTAATCTTAGTTATGTTCAAAACCTCAGCTAAATTCAAAGGGCATAAATTTTACAATCCATTTTCCATGCTGCGGTCAAATGGAAACTTTACCTACCACTACTACTACATTGCTTTTCTACCAATATTTTCTTAAACAGAGTAATAAAAGTAGAAGGAATTGCTTCATGAAGAATGCAATAAACTGTTTATAGGTTACCGTTATTTTTTATTTCTAGCAGCTCTTAGACCCAAGAATGACCAAGAAACAAACATATGTTGTTTCCTGTCATCTTAGCATCTATCTTCTCTGCATCAGGTGGATGGTTTCTATTCTATATCTTGCAGGCTTGTTGTTTGTGAGATGTTCCAGTGTCGGTTGCAGCAACCAGGATATCAGAAGTTAAAATGGGCAAGCTTGATGCCTATAACATGTCACGTCCACATTATTGCTATTACTGGGTCCATCGAATACTCATGATTGCTGTACTGAGCTGTAAGTTTACTGTGAGTTTCAGTCACCAGAGGGCACTTGAATGGTTTTCACACAAACCTTCCAGAAGATGACAAAAATAGCTCTGTGGAGGTGAGAGTGGGCATATATATATAACCAGTGATGCGCCAAACTTTATATAAAAAGGAGACTGTGCAGGAGAAGAGGAAGACTCCAGTGCATAAGAGAAATGAGTAGAAAGTAAAACCATTTAAGAGTGTATCAGAAAGGCACTGATTTCCTGGCTAAAAATGATGGAGAGATATTATTATATTTTAATTAAAAGTCTGATACAGATTTATCTGCTGCTATAAAGAGGGAGGTAGAGTTAGCTTTTGTAATGTCTGAACATGAGGATTTTTAGTTTCTTGTCAGTCTGCTTATAAATCTCATATTGTGTTTCCTCTCTGAAATACCTTTAATAGTTTATGACTGTGTTATGGAAGAAGTCTTCTTAAGCAGATCGAGCTTTTTCTTTTTGAGCTAATTCCTGATGAGAAATTTAATTAAAATCTTGAAGGTGATGTATACTTTAGTTTAAGTTTAAAGACATGTTTACTTCTTCTTTTTCCTAATAATTACTACTCTCTTTCAGAGTGCATTTCAGTCACATACCTTTATGCCAAAAGACCTAGACAAAGTCATGGTTCATTCATCTCTAATATTTTTCTTTTTTAGAAGTAGGGTTCTAGTTTCTCATTTATTTTTGTTTTCCAGAATGCAGGAAAATAAATGTATTCCTTGCAACATATCCAAGTTTATGGACTTCTTTAACAAATTGAAAAACAGGATCAGATTGTGGCCTTTGAGATCAGTTCTGAGGAAATGGGGCTCTGAACTGCACTGTCTCAGATATACCTCCTCCTGTCTGTGTTTCTTGAGTCAGGTTTGTGGGTCTGTAATAGCAGTTAACCATAATGAGGACTCCAGACCACCTCAAATATGCAGTCAGCTAGTCAGCTAGTGAGGTTTCCTGCCTCCCTTGCTCATATGCCACATGGTATAGGAGATAAGCACAACCACACTGCCTGTGTAGGGTAGAGCTATACAAAGCTGAAGGCTGGAAGAAATCTTACTCCATCGTGCATGGAAGCAGTCAAACTCATCATCCAATAATCCTTCAATCATAGGCTGGACTAGACCTTAAAGATCAAGTCCAGCTGTAAATCTCCCTAGATGATGATGCACCCTTCTGCAACTCATGGAAAGCTGGAGATCTCCTAACTAGCAGGAAACTACCATTCTTTTTGGCTAGACTTGATATAGTCAGACTTTTCAGTTTTGCTAAAAAAAAAGTTGGTGGATAGCTTTAGTTCCCTTTCTAAAATAAGGTTTTCTGTATTGACTCTGAGTCTTAAAATAGTCACAGATAATTACTACAATGAAAACAAGTAAAGGAAAATAGAAATGTGTGTAATTTTCCCAGAGTTTCATATTTAACAAAAGGCTATGGCAAAATGATTTTCAAAACCAGAGTATGTGTCTCAACATATCTGTTGCTATTTGAGAGAGTCCTGGAAAAAATGACCAATGTTTTCCTTTTAAAGACCTTAAAAAGGAAATAACAGTAAAACATATTTCAAGTTATGCTCTATATAAATCGGTCATATGGCTTCAAGTTTTGTTGTACTTTTCCAATTATGCCTTCCACCTAACATTCACTTTTTCCATTAGTGAAATGCTAGATATTCCCCTTTGGCAGCTCTACTTAAATCATTCGGGATTCACATTTCTATTTTCCTAGGGTGACACATTCTACTTCCAAGATTGATACTGAAACTTGTTTTGCATCTCTAATTGTTACCTTATTTATGCTGTAACCCCATCATATAAAAGACTAGACACTGAGCCAATAGCATTGAGATGAGTTGGAGTAACTCCACCAAATTTAGAAAGAAATCTTGTCAGTGAAGTAAATGGAAGACTTGTCCTTGACTTGAGAAATGTCAGCATGCTACCCAGTGAATTTATTCAGACTGACAGCAGTGTAAATAAAATTAAAATATGGCTGGTTTCAGGCTGTGGAATAATAAAGAATGCACCAGAGTCACTAGTTTTACAAATTTTACCAGGTAAACCATATGAGCCGAAAGAGTACACAGCAACCTCAGACCTTTCCAAGTAGTTCTTAGATTAGTTCACATTTTCTTGGAAAGTATATCTTTTTCCAGTGGGAATTAGATTCCTAATGGAGCTTCCCAAATGAGCTGATTAGGTACATTTGTATGTGTTCAATAAGTTTTAAAAAAAAAAAAAAAAAAAAAATAATTAAGGCACTATCAAGGCTGGAATTTTTGCTTGCTCTGTTTACAAGTCGCTGTTTCCAGAATACTGCTAAGTTAACTCATGGAAGTTTTACCTGATTAAAATCCCTCTCTTTATTGATTTCCTTCAGCCATGGGATTAACTCTTAATCTTGACTTCAAGTCACAGTTTATGAATTTCTCTTTTGTGAGTCTTACTTGTCAAACTTGGGCTTTATCACTGGAACATCATCATATTCCAAGTAAAAGGTAGGGAGAGATCTCAGGTTACATTTTTGGTCTTTGGATCTGAAATCTGTCCAGAAAATTTGCTAAAGTATTTAAAACTTCAGCAGAAAAGTATGTTTTATATTTTTACCTCATGCCTCCATTTAATTTGGCTTGCTCATTATGGAGAAAGATTTTAATCAGTGAAGTTAGTGAACTGGCTAATCTGTCATTATTTTGCTTTTCATTACCCTCCAAGATCATTCCTGTGCAGCTCCAGTATATTTAACTAAAATGAGGATTTAGCATTCTAAGGCATCGGCTTGTAATGATTCATTATTTCTAATATATTCAGTTCATACCAGATAATTTAAAAGTAAATCCTTTTAACTAGTTCCCTCCAGTGGTCCTCATGTGAGCATTGTGCTCAGAAGGACTTCTGAAATCACAATCCTTTACAACATCTTGTGGAACTGGGATTTTGCCCTAAAAAGAAAAACAAATTAGTGCTGTTTAATGAGGTCTAGTCTAAGTTCATTGACACGGAATTCCCAACAATATATAACATCACTGTCAGTCCCTGTATTAACTGCATATTACACCATTAAATGTCCTGTTGTTTTTTATATAATGAGAATTTGTGCCTCTGGATTGCCTTTATTCAAATATAGAAATGAACTGATAGAAAATAGGTGATGGATACTTGATTCTCAAAAAAAAAAAAAAAGTTTGAAAAACAAAGTTAGAAATTTAGGACTTAAGAGCAGATTCCTAACATTTCCAAAATAATCACATATTGAATTCAAGGGGAATTATCTGGGAAAACTCTAGAATGATAAAATAATGGAGCAAAGTCATCACAAGGTGACCCCTGTGCAATCATATGGAATTTAAGAAGAATATATGGCTCAAGTTTTCCTTCCCTGGGTTGTGACAGAAAAGCTGGACAATTCCAAGGGATTCAGGGGTAAAATTCATCTTCAAAATAAAAAAAAAGAAAATACAAGTTGTTTTTTCTTTAAGATAGCATCATGTGAATTTGTTTTGAGGAATTAAATTCTCCTGAATATTGAGCATTTTGAACAGGTCCTGTATCTAACTGAAAGCCATTTTTAATTAATATTTTTTGTCATCATATGTAGTAAATGGAGAAAGCTAGGTGGAGTAAGGTTAAATTTTCTGCCTCCTGGACACAGTAGATAGAATTGCTAGTTTCCTGAACATCCTCTCATCTTCATTTGCTTAAGTCCTTCAATTGTCTCTAATACAAGTAACCTGCCTTCTTTTGGTCTCCTCTTTCAACTAAGTACTTGATGCCAGTGCTATTTATCATAAGTAAAATCTACAGCTATGTTAGATTTAAATTAATGTGATTCAGGTTCATAAATGACAAGTTATTTGTTTGGGGGGGACATCCATTTCCTTCCTATGGAAGTCAGTAACAAGTCTACCTCAGCATTCTTTGGTTTAAGACTGGGACCAAGTTATATCCATCTTACTCAGCATTCCAACAAAATCAGCTGTTAGATTAGTCCAGATTGCAAAGGAATCACAGAGGGGAAAAATACAAGAAGTCTTCAGTGAGTGGAGGACTAGACCATGTAAACAATTGAGATGACGTCAACCTTATTTCTTTTCCCTCATTCATATTCTAAAGTATTTTACTAAAGCTAGTTGGGAAACAGAAGTGTAATTTTATCAATATTTCTCACTAAAACCATTTTTTTCCCCATGAAAAATTCCAATATCTAGATGGCTCTTACGACTAGGTGGAGTATGGGACCTGCATATTCAAGTTTTTACTCTATGTTAGAGGAACAGCAACCTACATTTTCTACATGTCAGCTGGGTGACTGTTGAGGTTTCACTCCAGCCAGCAATCAAGTACCACATTGCTGCCCACTCACTCCCCCACCAGCGAGATCACAGTGAGAACTGGAGGGGGAAAAGCTTACAAACTCATGGTTTGAGATAAAATTTTGATAGGGAAAGCAAAAGCCATGCATGCAGGCAAGGCAAAATAAGGAATTAATTCACTACTTCCCGTGGTCAAGCAGCCATTCCCAGGAGATCAGGGCCCCACTGCGTGTAGCAGTTTCTTGGGAAGACAAACACCATCAGTCGCAAAGTTCACTGCTTCCTCCTTCTTCCCCTCTATATATTGATCATGATGTCACACAGTATGGAATATCCCTTTGGCTGTGTCTCCTTCCAACCTCCCAGGCATCCTCAGTCTCCTTGCTAATGTGGCAATATGAAAAACAGAAAAGGCCTTGGCTCTGTGTGAGCATCGCTCAGCAATAACAAAAACATCTCTATACTACCATCCCTGTGTTCAGCACAAATCCAAAACACAATCCCATACTAAATAATGTGAAGAAAATTAACTCTACCCCAGGCAAAATCTAATCCCTAGTGTTCAGCCACTTTTGGGCACTCTTCTGGGCACTCTTCAGCTGAATAAATCTAAGGACTTCTTGGGTCAAATTAAAAAGTTCTCTTCAGCCTACATGATAGGTTACCCACTTCGGAGACAGCATGTCTTTCTTTAAAACATGGATCTTGAATGACATCTCATCCAGGTACCAGATAACTAATTACACCAATCTTCACATTGTTCATCTTTAAATTTGTTTCAGATTTCTGCTGTTGCCAGCAAAGCTTCACTAGAAACATTATGTATCATCGGTCGGGGGGTTTGCTTAATGGGCATTTTCCACACTAGAAGTTTTTTGCTGCAAATAATTTTTGAGCAGCATTACTTATCAAATGAAAAGGTAAGCCAACTACTAAAACAATTCCTTTAGCTCCTAAGAAAAATTTAGAAGCAAATTTAAAACTTGATTTCAAACCACAGACTGTAATACATAGTGTAAATATTAATTGGAGGAAAGAGAGTATCTTGTAATTAACTGTAATTTAGAATGTTGAAAGCAAAAAGCATTTTATAAGTGCAGCTTCTTTTTTGTTGTTTTTTAATTGTTACCTCTGGCCCTCTAAACTTCCCAGTAATCCAAATTAAATCATTCCCAAAAGACCTAATTAGGTCTTTTCCAATAATACATAGCACAAAAATGTCAAGAATAACTTCTGCAGTATGTTGGGTAAAGGACAAACACCCTTGTCAAAACAGGATACCTGGTCAGAACCACAGATCACTCAGCACTCTCCTTTCACACACATTGCTGCACAGATTAGAGATAACCAGGAAGTGCGTGTTGTTTACTTGGAAGCTGGCACGAGAATCCAACTCTCCAGGATGGAGAGGGGAGCTAGTAAAGAATGCAGCAATCATCCACAGCTTCCCTTCCTCATCCTTCAGAACTTTTTTACCATTAGCTTAGTTTACATTTAACAATGGGTGGAAAAAATAGTCATGTCTTCCTAATCTTTTCTTTGTAATGGGCTTCAGTTTTTGCTATACTTGCTTGGGTGGATTTTTTGTTGTTTGGTGGGGTTTTTTCTAAAGCTAAATTCTGTTTCTTTAGATTACTTTCCTCTGCCTCATAAAGCGTTGCTAGCTGGTGCTTCACAGTCAGGGGATCGGCATCCTGTGTTTGGAATTGGGTACAATGGCAGTGGCAATGTGTGTCCTCTGTGACATGATGGTAAAATTCTATAAGAGTTGTTCCATACATTCTCACACATGGTCTATGAGTGTACTCCATAGAAAAGACCGCAGGCAGAGAAAAAAACAACCTTACAATGGTCATTAAAGTAATGTAGTCTATAAGGCTGAAAATCCAAGACTTTAAAAGGCAAGGCTCCCCTTGATGGTCTCTGTTGTGTGGTCTATTACTGTTCTGGGTTCTGGAAGCTTGAGGGGAACACAATGCCCAGGCAAGCAGCCTTCATATAAGTTTTTCACATCACAGAACTGGACCTAATAACACTGTGCTTCTATCTCCTTGTGCTTCTGTGTTCTGTCTTCTTGGTGTGTCACCAAAATCACACAACCGGGAATAAAAAAGTTGTCACGTTTGCACAGAATAGACTCACAACAAGTTTGAAGGTCGAGCTATCTAAACACTTGAAGAGTTAGTAATTTTTTTACAGAGGTCACTTTAAAGGAGGGGAAAACCTGCCTCATGTCAAAAGATATAAAATTCCAGTAAAAACAGTTTTGTGGACAAAAATCCACAAAGCACAACAATGAATGACTAAAATTACTGAATCTTCTAGAAGCTGCCACAGAATGATGCAAATAACCTGATCACAGAGACAAATTTACAGCTCTAGGAGGTATAAATGGAGCAAGAAAATATCTTAAAGGCTTTCCCTCCACTGTTTCACTGACTGGACTCCAGCAGGACTCATGATCTAAAGTCCTGTTTCAAAAGTGCCATCGCCCATTGTGTTGTAGTCACAATACAAGATATTCTGCGTTTGAAATCCTTTGTAGTTTGGCCAGAGTTAAATGACAGAGAAAATTGGTATGATGCCAGTTACCTCATTTCCAAGTTTCTGACTACTAGAGTTGAAGAGTACTAATAAGGTACAAACCAGGGATGTAACGTCTAACGGGCATATAAAGCTTCAGGAGAAGACAACACCGTGAACCCAGAATGTTCAAAGTCTATTTTTTATTTCATTTGAAGATTTTCAACTCAGATTATTTAAGTATTAACTCTTTCCTCCCTTGAGGAAACTCAATGAAAATATAAAAAAAAATACATATTTTGGGCTTTAATTCACAGCACCAAAATGTTTTCTAGAAGCTGGTTTTCTTTGGGTAGAAAAATACTAATCCAAAAGTCATTAAATCTATTAAACATATTTAGAGCAAAAAGGTGCCTTTCTACACTAAAGTGCTACTCATGACAAAATGTATTCGCATCACCATGACACCAATGAGTTCAAATCATCTTTTTTAAAGATAGAAAGATTCAAATATATTTCAGTTTGTGTGGTGCACTTTCTTGGTTAGGTAAGCAAGGTGCCCTGGCAGCTTAATGTTCATTAATGTGGAAATACTATAGAAGACAATCTCAAAATCAAGTTTTATCCTCATCCAAAGGGAGGTCTTGGTGGCATTGACCCGCTTTGATGTACTTTGTACATCAAGTGACATAAAGGAAAATAAAGGAATTTAAATGTATTAATTATTCTCCAGACAGTTTGAGTAAAACTGGAGATAGAATTGCAAAGCCAACTCAGGTCTGTATAGGTGTGTCTACCAAGGGATTAAAGTGCCTTGAAAAAGAATTCAGATTGACTGTGAGAACAGAATTTGATTCTTAAACTGGTGATCTAAGTACTTACACTTGTGCAGGAAACATGTAGTTACTTCTTTCACTCTGTGATTAATGTCATTCAGTCAACACTGCATAATAAAAACTGTTTCTGTAAGTGCTGTTTCTACAAGTGCAGCAGATTTGTAAAATAATTTCTGAGAGTTTCTTTAGAATGGTTCTGCTTTATTTTTGAAGAAACTGAAGCAAATGTGATGTTTCATGTCCCCATCATTTGAAATGTATGTTCTTGACTATATTACCAAGTATAACATACTCAGGTTCTTCTTTCTACTTCAAAAGCTGCAAGGCATATTAATTGGGTGGATGAAAGCTGAATTTTCAAGGTCCAAGTTAGAAAATGTGAGTCCACTACTTTCTGTCTCCTCTTGATGAGATGATAGGGGAATGGGTAACTCACTGCACTCATGAGGCTTTAGGCACCATGAATCAGGATCAGAAAATTATGGACCTATCCTGAAGCCACAGCTACTCACTGAGTAGTGAATATTTTTAATAATTTCTACTCAGATCCTGAAGTATTGCTGAGACAACAAATCAACTCTATTTTCAAGCCACTGCAGAATTTTCTCTCCTAGTAAAGATACTAATGTCTACCTTGGTTTTTTGATGGGTTTGGATTTTCTTTGGTTTTATCTTTTAGCTTAAAATCAAACAGAGTGAAACAGAATGATTTCCACAAAAATATTACTTATAATTTTGTTTTATTCTGATCACAAATATTTATTTTTCTATGAGAGCATTTCATAGCTCCTTTCCAAAGGACATAAATATTATTTCCCTCCAAATCAGTTGTGTTGCTTTAATAATATGTAGGAAGGGATCTGTTTTTGATACATAAACCAAATAATTCTCACAAAAAAATGTACTCGCTACACTCTACCTTAATACCAAATAACAATTCCCGGAACAAGGAGCACTGATTCTCTTCTTATTTAGTTAGAAGATTTGTTTCTCATGGGCACTTGTGCTGATTTATGAATACCTATTGTTCCTAATTTAACTACACATTCAGTTTAGCACAATGGAAGACATGTACACTCTAGCCTTGGTTCATTCAGCATACACATACGAGACCCAAGCTTCCATGTATTTTACTGTTAAGCACCTACTAGGCTCTTAATTCTAGAAACCCTCAGACTACAAAAAATATAATTTTAGCCAGTAATTTACCCAGGAATTCTGTGAAGAATGCAAGAGGAAGTCTTCTGTTCTTTAAGTTGGTGAATGCCACCAAGCCTAATAGAGAGAGGGTTCTGTTTCAAGTGCTTTAATAGGAGAAAATTTAAATAAGCATCTAAAAACCAGAGGCCAAATTGTCCTATCATTAGCAGTGATCTAAACTTACTGAATAAAAGAGTAACAGCATTTTTTCAGTATGATTTGAACTTATTGATACATCTTAGGTCTGCAACACTAAACACAAAGTCTCCTGAAAAGAAAGATGAGGTACCAGTGCTATGATTGTTCTTCACTCTCCCCCCATCTTTTCCTTTTCTTTCTCTCCCCTGATTTCTTTTTCCTCTTTTCTTTCCTCATCTCACTGTTACTCTGTCTCTGGTCTATACAAGTGGAGGTATACAAAAATAGAAAGCCATTCTGAAGCAGTAGGTACAATTTGAATCTTAAAAAAGTGTTTATTTGCAGTTGAGGATGTCTTTTCAGTAAGCTTTTATAGTTCTAGATAATGAGGGTCAGAATGCCTTCTTCTTCAGGGCCAGTACAGATATTTTTAAGCTACCAAGAGGGAGAAGAATGATTGTAAGATGATTTAAAAATCTCAACTTAATTTATACCTTTGGGGTAGAGACTTTTGCCAGGTAAAGCTGTAAGAAGCAGTAAAGCAAAAATAATTTTGAAGCAATATAGGCTTGGATGCACCAATCAGAATGGTTTTTGTGCATCATATACATGATCAACACCAGGTATGATTTATTTGTTAGAACACTCTTTGATTCTGCATTTTAATGTTTCTGTCAACAGAGCTTACTCTATTTGGTCTACTTTATGCTTGAGATGGCTCTAGGTCATGATTTTGTTTTTACCACCATAGTCAGCTTTGAGCAAAACTAAGTGTCAAACTTCATCCAACTGATTTTGATTGTAACATCCACGACTGAAACTTACAACCCTTACAAGGGTGTGTTTTCAAAATCTCTTTTTCCTTTTCTCTCTCTTATTTTTTGTAGCTCTTGAGTTCAAGTTTGGGCATGGGGCTATCACTTCACTCAGCACTCATATAGCAACAGCTGGAGGATGGCTTCTTATATCTTGAAAATTGGTTTATATATGTACCCCAGTATCATATTCACCTTTTTTATCTCCAGAGGGCGTTACGTCGCTAACACAGTTTCTGAGCCACGATAAACCCCTAAAAAATCCCAGTCTAATGAGATACCCTTCTTATTACTATTATGCAGTTATGCAGTTAATTATTCTTACCTAACTGTACATCCTCTTAGACTTACATCCTACATTTTTAGGTAATTTCTCCAACTGGCAGGATCATTTTGTATTCTAATCCTGTCCTCTAAGGTACTCACAATTCATCCTAGTTCCATGCCACTTGCAAATTTAGTAAGCACATTCCGGTTGTATATATCTGCTATAAAAATAATAAAAAAAGAAGATTTTCCATAATTGTAAATTATTGCTGATCAAACTATTCCTATGAATGTTGCTGTTTTTTTCTTTAATTACTGGAAGTTCACTAATTATAAAAAAGCTACTAAACAAGATTTATAGTGGGTTGCTTATTGGTCTAGAATTACAGAAATTCTGGCCTACAAGTTGAGATTTCACATAAAATTTTCATAAATCCTGTATAGCAGTTTCTTAAATGGGGTAACATTTAAGTTCCATTTTCCTTCTGATGTCATTACTTGAGGTATTCAAAATTTAAATTGGTTTGAGCAGAATCCTCTTCTTTTGCAGTTTCCAAATGGACGTCACTTTCTTTTCATGGAAACCAAATATAATAATTCCTACCCTCCATAAAGAAGCATTTTAAGGATTTGCAGTATTGCAGTTTCAGCAGAGACTTTGCTGTTAAATGTAATATTGTACAGGAGTGATAACTGTTACTAGACAACACTGTAAAAATTCTTCCTGCATTTTGCTGATTACTCTTTCCAAAACAACAGTCTATCCATGAGTTATGATCCACTTCTCTGAGCGAATGCTGCTATTTGTTTTAGAAATCTACATCTATTTAAAACAAGCCTTAGCTCAGTTTGATTTACTGAGCATTTAAGCCCCAAAGGATGCATAGTCAATGCATTCCATTAAAGAACAGATACACAAATCGACTGACAATGGCCAGAATTTGCTTATTGCTTGTTACATTTACAGCACAGGTCTGGGCATTTGGGCTTTTGGTTTCTGCTACTGACAGTGTGTGACTGTCAGTAAATTATTTAACCTTTCTGTACTCAAGTTCCCTTGGCTGGGCATTTTACCAGCCTCAGAGGGGTATTACAAGATTGAACTAAGAACTGGCCTTTTGAGTTCCTCAGTTAAAAAGAGTTGTCTAAGTGCCAAGCAGCACAGAAAATCTAGAGGGACTGTACTGACATTTAGGATGTGGTTCTCATTTTCCTTGCTGTTGAGCTTCACTAACCTCATCAGTTATTTCTCCTATTCATTTGCAGACAAGAATCACACCCTTTATATTTCAAGGGGCAAGGAAGAACTGTTCTTCCAACAGGTCCATTCTGTCAGTGGGTGAAAAACGGGCAAGTTTCTTCTATTTGGCTTCCCAGTGAGGAAGAAGCAGTTGTAACAAAGTATATCCATATTCCAAACATATTCCTGTTTCATCTAAGACCTAATATACACCTTGGAGCAGAGATGGGTCAGCAGGGTCAAGGGCAGGCCTTCATTTTTAATACCAATACCTTTATTCCTCTGCATTACCTTGGACATAGGAATGATCCACTGAGAAGTAAATGCTGAGGGCAAATTTAACTACACTTTCGTATGGCTCCTCTTGCTTTCTGCAGGGCTTTGTGAGCAGAAGTGAATGGCATGGCAGGCTGTTTTCCTTCACAGCCCCGTGCCCTCAGAAACTTCTGGGTAAATTTGTGTTATTTTTAGGTGTAGATTATTTTATTGTTCTCGTGTTTCCACATTTTTTTTTTAAATGGGGAAAAGCCCCAGAAAAATGTGGAACTTCAGGTTTTATTGGATTTCAGACCATCAAGTGGAAAATCAGAAAATACTTGAATGTTAACATAATCCCTGATTTTGACAATTGTTTGTTCTTCTCAAACACTTCTCTAATCAGCTCAAGACACAAAGCTTTTCACTCTTTATTGTACGTCAAATCAGTTAACACTTTTTAGCATTTTTTTCAGCCATACCTGTTTAAGCTATCGTGTTTCTATCTCACACATCATCAAATAAATTTTTTTGTCTACATCTAACTAGATCATAAGTAACTTAACTTCTTCATAAATGTATGTGGTCCTGAACACGTCATTGGAATTCAGAAACAAGAACAGCAGCAACATGGCTTCTTATGCACCAGATATGAAGGAAACTGAGGGAGGGGAAGTAGACAAATGTGTCCACCAAGTAGAGAGAAATTTTTCAATAACTTACACTCAGTTTAACAGTAATGATTTGTGTGTGTTATTTGATCCACGCTGGTGCCATTTCTCGTAGCTATTGAAATGCGTGATTGATTGGATCAAGGCTAATAATAAGCTCATTTATATAAACATATACTCAGTGCTGTTCAGTGGTTCATTTTTAAATGATTGAGTTAAACTAGGAGATTTTTAGAGGCAATGAGATATTTGACTTGCCTAAAGAACGCAGTCCTTCCAAGAGAGTTGACCAAAAACTAATGAATTTCTTTTGTTTACAAGGAGTTCTAAACAAAGATATCAAATCAGTTACTTTTAGGAGCTGACATTCAGATACTCAGAGTCATTATCATTGACAAACAGCTAAAACATAGTAAGTTTGAATTATAAAATACTGAAGATTTTTGTTTTATAAAATAGCGAATTTCTGTTCCTCTCCACAGCTCCAAATCACGTTTTTTTCTCCATGATGTCATTTACCATTTAACAACCTGTATAATAACTGCAATATCCTTAAGGAATACCAGTATTGTACACAACAGATAATAATCATGAATTTTACCACTGACAGGATTCTCTATGCAAATTTTTTATTACTGGGACAGAATCTATGCATTTTTTAAACTGTCTGCATTTTCTGCCTGCTTACCACTTAGCTCTATGTGTTTCTGTGATAATTGCACTACATCTGATTTTTTTTAAACACAGTACTTGCCACAAAAAAATCGAAGTATTCTTACTTTGAGTGGAAACTCTTCTTACTTCATGTGAATATACACCAGTAAATTGAACTGTAGAAGTAATCTCCCTGCAGATTGTAAGATTACAAGACAGCAAAAAAAATGTATTAACTCATCTCAGCCTCATTTTTTTTAACCTCACCCTTCAAAAGCATTTCTCATCTCAAAAACTTCTAATAAATGCAGGCAATGACTTTGCTTCAAATTAGCTTACAGGGAGTCCTGGTTGAAAAGTCTGGCTCATTTATATCATATGGAGACACCATCAGTGACTTGATTAGTTTTTGATAAACCTTTTTAGGATTTAGAAAAGATGAGCTTGGTGACACAAAGGGAAAGCAGTCAAGTTAAACAGCAGCTCAAATGGAGGAACTGTAACAGCCAGTATTAGAGGAGACTGACTGTGCAGGCTGTGAGAAGGACTTATGAAACTGCATCCACTGCACTGATTCTCCCATCCACTGAGCTGTGATTAACACAGTTCCATATGAAGCTGGGGAAAAAACAAGATTTAGTAATATCTTCAAAACATATTGTTCTGAAGGAAAAATAGTCTAGTTTGGCTGGTGGGTCTAGGGTAGGTGCCAAGTCAGCTAAATCATGAGCTGCACTCCTGGGAAAGAGTGTGGAAAGTCCTCTGATTTTATACAGTGTGTTAAAATAGTTCTTTTGTTTGCATCATGTTAAGATTGAATGAGATACCATCTGTGCTAAGTTTGACATCTTATAACAGGAATAATGACCATAATTGGTCTGTTATCAGCTACTTCTACTCATAAAGGAGACACGAAGATTGGTACCATAGCAAAGCAGGCCCTGTTGTGGCTCTTGCCTGCAAAGGTTCAAAAAACACAGGAGTCTGCACAGATTGAAGGCGAGAAGCAATGGTCTCTAAGAATTAGTTAGAAATAAAAAGAATTAGGAAGACTTTGAGAGTAGTAACAATTTTGGGGCTTGTTTCCCATGGCAAGAAGGCACAAGGAATCACAGATTATGTACCTATGAGTCAAACCCAGGATTGGTTCTGAGGCCAAATGGCATGGAAGAGCCTGTCCATACTGTTAAATTCTCTCACCTTCCAAATCAGGGTGTCCGTGTCGGAACTGCAATTGGGAATGCTCCCTGGCCAGTGTCAACTTCTAAACTGGGCCCAGGACCTTTTCAAGGTGAGCTATCAGCCTTGGGCCAAAACTGTGCCTGCAAACATTATAAGTTAGAAGTGTGGATGACTGAGACACAGTATCCAAGACTGTTCCTGGCCCTGCTTCATTTACTGCTGTAGATGCAGTCTCTGTATTTAGGTATCTCTCTGCTTACGTGTCCCCGATGTGTGACATTTGAACCCCACCAATTTAAAATTTGATGTAGAGATAGAAATATTGGCCACACCAGATGCTACAGGGATGCCAGTGAAAACAAGTACAATAGCATTTAAGTGAGATAAAACCTATGAGAAATAAAAATACAGTTTTTTATTACAAAAAAATTATAGGCATTTCATGAAGTTGTAAGGTACCAGGTACCAGGGTTCCTTTGTGACTGGGATAAGGGAAACATAAAGTTCATAAAAATTGAAACCTTTCTGGGCCATTTGGCCAATTTTGAACACAGGGATTTTTCCTTTGGGCTAAGAACAAAGGAAGATCCATAATTTTTGACAGAGGACACCTCACAGCCAATCAGAAGGAGAGGAAAGTCCTTTTCAGAGAAAAGAAACTTTTTTAGGCAAAAATGAATATATTAGACTAATCTGAAAAGAGGTAGAATTTTGTGAAACTATAAAATGCATGAAGAAATTTAAACCCAAGGGGTCTTTTCTCCCTGGAAACTAGGTGTGAGGCTAGACCCAACATGCTGAATAAATTCTTCCTTCGTTGTTTCATGAGTTTTTGCCGTCTTTCTGAATTCAAAGGAGAAATTTTTCCCACAAACCCACAGTGTGAGTTACTCCTCACATGCATCCTAATACACTCTCTTTCTCTGTCTGTCTAATTTGGGCTTTTTCATTATTACTGGCTATACTGCTAGAACTGTTCATGAGCACGTAGTGATCATTCAGAAGGTTCTTTCCCAAATGCTAGAAAAATAATAAGCGAAAATCATACTCTTGGTGTACATCTTTACCACCCCCCAAAAAATGGTTGCTACAAACATCTCACCCAGATCCTGGTTTTGACTTCCTTGAGTACTTGGAAACTGAGTTTGCAAAGCTTAGCCCATGTTATCAGTAGAAATCATGATGAGACAGCATTATTAACCTCTGATGTTCCTTTTGCTGTTGTTAGTTTGTTGGGGTTTTCTATTAGTTTAAGTAGTTTAATTTTATCAAATGCCTGGCACATGGCTGAAAAAGGACAGCGTGACGTTAGTCAGAGCCTCCTTAGGACTCTGAGTGGAAAGCTACATTCACATGGCAGAGAGTCTAGGGCCTTGCAGTAGCATCTCGCTGGTGGCTGAGTCACCTCTACTGTGGTCAGTTGGTGAGAAGGCAAAATGCAGTAGGAACAAGTAAAGGTGTCTGAAGAGTGCTAATGAAATAATATGACCTGATGGTTGTTTTAATCATGTAATACACAGGAAAATTTTGAGTGATAGAATCCACATCTTACTGCTCTGTGCAACAGAGAAGCAAAAAGTTCTGTGACAGTAAACTTCAGTGGTATAGGGAAGAAATAGGCAAAATTGTGGGAGGGGGATCAGATGATCTGGCAGGACATTACTGCCTTATGTAAAGCAACAGGCTTATAAGCCTTTATTGGTACTGGTCAGTTTTGCTCAAAATGAGACCGTTCTTGAAAAGTTACCCCACGTTAGTCATTGTTTCAAAGCTGTATGAAAGCATTGGCAGAGAGTGGTATAAGTGAACGCACTTTCAAATAGCCTTGGTGCTGGTGGGTGGGTGGTGCTGGAGCTGTGAATATTGCAGAGAAGTGGAGGGCTGCCCCAACACAATGTCCTGCTTCTTCTTTGGGAAACCTGAACAGCAAAAGAACAGTGCATTGTTCAAGAAACAAATGCATGTTCTGTACCGATGCAGACAGGAATCTTTCTGTTGTAGGTAATTCCATGGAATTTCCAAGACTACAGCAGTGTCTGATCTGTCTCAGTTTTGAATCCTTATACTTCTACTGGCACTCTTTTCCAGATGGGAGACTGAGGAACAGGAAGGCCATGATTTGTCTAAGTAGTATGGACCATTTGTACCTAAACAGGAAATGAACTGGGTCTCCAGAGCTCCAGAAAAAGGCTGTCATCATAGGGTCATCTATTTTCACCGTGCCACAATGCTTCTTGTGAAATAAAATGCCTCTCTCTGCTCCCCTGGGAATCTAATTCTGTGTACTGAATAAATAAAACAGTGAAAGCAGGAACAGGAATAATTTTCTCTCCCTTTTAGGAGTCTGCAGGCTAATTTATTCTGTGTTTGTATTCCACCTTTCTTTATCTACCTTCCACATTTTCTATATTTTCATCCATGTTTAAAACAGGCTGTCTGTTTCACATGTCATTCGTTCTTAACAACATAATACTTGACATAATCTGCCCTCTGGATCCTTTCTGTGGTGTAATTATGTTATCTTTGTTGTTATTGATTTCTGTTGCTAGGGGACGAGGTCGTGCCACTGCTGGCCGGTTCTTCTTTGCAGTTTAGCTGTATACTTTTAACTCTTAAAGATTTTTCTCCTGAGAACACTGAGTGCCAAGTTTTGAAGTCATAAAAAATGCCAGCAATCCCAGAGGATGATTTTGTCTGAGGAAAGATTGCAAGATTCAGTTATAAAATAGGAGAACAAATAGCAATTGGGAGAAATTCTGATCTTAGCTCTCCCTTTCTGAGAGCAGTTTGGCCAATGAACTTTGATTTATTTCTTCAGCCCTGCGATGTTATTTTTCAACAGTTTGAATGTTTCCAAGTCAAAGTATTATAGGATTTCTTTATCAGTTGAACACTTCCATCTGAATACTTTTTTTTTTTTTGAAAGGGGCATGTCCTTTTGAAATACATAAACTACTTTTGCTGTTCACTGAGTTTCTGCTTTTTTATTGCATCTACATTGCTTTTTCCCTGCAGAGTAGAAATTTGGTTCCACAAAATTAAGGGACTGATGCAGAACTTTTAAAATATGTATACCAGTTGAAACCAAAAAGAAGGGTGAAATAGCTGAGGGAGGCTTTTTAAAACAAAATTGTTTCAACATAAACTGAGATTTGTTTCTGTCTAGTTGGTTGATTGGTTTCTTAAGGAAACTTGAGACTGTTATGTGCTCTGCTCCTGGGTGAGATTTTCATACGCTCTTGGGGTAAAATCTGTGGCTTCGGGCTTCCCACTTAATCTCTTACAATCTTACTGCAGCATTTCCCTAAGTACTTTGACTTCTGCCTGCTTGTCTGAGAGCCCACTCAAGGATTTTGGAAGTTGGCAGCTCAGCTACTGTGGCCTATAGGTTGTTTGCTTATCTGTGAGGTGCCAGATGGGTGCAGACAGGCTATGCCAGACCCTTGTCCTTGGTCTACTTCAGCCTGTTCTGGGCTTTGCAGCTGGCTAAGCTGCTGAGCCCCTGTTGATGTGCTCTGTGGTTGGAAAGAGCTGCCATAACATCATGGCAGACTCTGCGAAGCCCTAAAATGGTTCACCTGACAGCTTCAGAAAATTGTGACTTATATTAGCAGACTATTTTTAAGGGGTTTTAGCCTACTATTTTACCATATCTTGTCTATTGTTTTCTTTCCTTGTACGAGGCTGCCAGACTCCACACAGTATTCAGTAATTTTAACACCTAAGATTCTGTAATTAAATACAACTGATCTGATATGTGGCAGAAGGTGGAAGACCCTTTTTCAAACCCTTTCTTTCTGTTTGTCCTTGAAATTCGGGTATTACAAATGTGTCTCTTGGAGAAAGTCTCAGAATTATGTTCCCTTGTACACAATAAATGGCCACCTTGTAATGAATCTGGCACCAGAATCTGCGGTTCTATTTAGGTCTATATCTGTGTTTCTGACTTGAGCAGGGAAACAGTTATCTCTTCCCTTTGCCTAAGACCGCTTTTTGTAAGAAATACCATTGTGCTTTTTGTTTTAGTATGCCTTTCAGACTGCTCTTCTCACTTTGGTGATGAATATGTAGGTGAAAACAGTAAATATATCTGCCATCAAATTGCCTACAGCGAAGGGGGAGTAGTCTAAGAAAGTGACTTTTGAACTTTTAAACCCAAAGGTTTTTCACCAGATGCTTTTTCTTATTCTGACCTAGCCTGAGATACGTCCTAAGCTGAATGTTCTTGTGCTAAGGCAAAATGCACTACTTACAGCTTGCATGGTTCTTGAATGAATCACGAGCATTGTGTCATTCAGTGCAGAGTCCTACTCTGCGTGTACCCTCACACATACACACACACTGCTTTCCTGTAAGGAGATACTGGTTTCTGCAACAAGTCACAGCATGGCCCTGATTTGAAAGCTGGATAACCATGGGTACCTATAGGATAAGTGTATGAACACCGTCACCTCTTTGCTGGCAACCTGTAAACAGAAAGAAGCCAAATGTGCACACTTTTTTTGGCTCTGTTTTTCCCAAGTCCTTTCTGTCTGTCTGCCTTAGGTGGTGTAGACCTCATGTTCAATGAAACAGCCGACAAGTGAGGTCATATATTCTAGATGCATGTCCTTTTCCACGTACTTGTTACATGCAGTAGAAGTAAACTGTTACTGAGAAAATGATTCATGAAGACATATCCTAAGAGCATGACACAAAAGAATTGGTGGGCAATTTTTATGTGAGCAAAAATATAATGTTGTCAAATACTCATGAGAGGAACAAGGGAAAGCATTAATGTCTGCAGAGGACTCTGCCTTTTTCAAATGCAGACAGTTGCATAGTAAATAGCACTGTTTTTTAAACCTCATAAGGCTGAAGTCTTACTTTCTGTTAGAAGACCCCTGTGGTAATGCCAGCCACCCTTTATGAGCTTATAGGAACAACATATTTAGTTACAGCTGTCAGAGACAGATTCTTTTCTGCCTCCTCCTTCTCCTGCTGGCAGAGTTCCCAGAGTGGACCCATTTGGCTGTCAACTTGTTCACCTGCGTCAGCCAAGGGTGTGCAAAGGCATCCCAGAGCACTTAACTTCAATCTTCCTCAAGGTGAGAATACCTCCATGACAGACACTCTCAGCATGAAGTCTCTCAGCACCAGGGGTTTCGAGTGTGAGATTCCCCTTCCCACTATGTGGAGTCACACACAGTTCCTGACACAACCTGCAATGAGGATGCCCTCCAGCTGCCTGATTACTACTGGAGCCAGCCAAACCATTGAGCACTTACCTCAGCAATTTCTGTTCCTTATGAGCCTAATCCTAAGTAACTGAACATTATTTTCCTACATGTAATATAATAAATGCTAACAAGTGATGTGCATGGGAGAAAGTGGGGTGAAGCAGAACTATTTGCATATTTGTACAATGTTGATTTAATCTGCTTAAGTTGCTCTCTTATTTAGAAAGATCTTGTTTGCTTCAGATCAACCTGACAGTATAAATATAAATCTCCTCACCTATGCTATAATCCACGTCTTCAGTCAAGCCCCTTGAAGCAGAATTTACACCCTGAGCACTCTTGGTTATATATCCATTACCTTTTACACCTTAATTTACACTCATATTTTATACAGCAATAAGGAAGTTTTACAATAAAAAATATACATCCTTGGGTAATCCACTAAAAACACTTATTTACAGCGAGAGCAACACAGAAGGGGATTACTAATAGCTTTCCTTTCCCTACTACTGCTGCAGGCAGCAAAACAATGGAATTAAATTTGGCTTTATGTGCTGTCTAATCAGATGATTCCAGGATTACTGACTCTCTCTGGCTGCTATGGCTGTGAATACATAGAACTGGTCAGTTTTTCTGTGTTGCGTTTGTACTTCTGCCATTGAATTAGTTCAAGGCATGCTTTGTGAGGTGGGAAGAATAGAACTGGAAAGGATTGGGAGTCAAGGGAAGGATGTTGGACAGCTGGGGTTGATTTGGATTGGTACAGTTCCATTGGAGTCAATAAGACTGCCTGAGTGATGATTCAATACAAAATTTGGCCATAACACTTAGATTCAAGAAAAACAGTGTCCCCAGTTCTATGGAGACTAAGCAGGGTCACATATTGGGGTTGTTTTTGAACATTATCATTCTTTTTTTGATGGCTTTTTGGGGGGGAGCTGTTGGCGTGGTATTATGTGTTAGTAGAAACAGTCTGTTTTGTACAGATTCTATACCCATGGGTAAAAGCAGCCATTTGTTTTACTGTAATTGCATGGCTTGGATGGTGTACAGTAGTTTCAATGACAGCTTTGCAAACGCAGTCTTGGACTTTCTGAACCAGGCATGGAATTTACTGAACTAGGTGGCATAGACATTTGGATTACATCCTCGAGCTATTGCTTTGCAGAATGTATCTCCAGTCTGATCTGGAATCCTGTAGCGTGCTCAGCATTGTAGAGGAGAGGTATGCATAGAACCTTTTGCTTCACAGTGATTTTGAAGAGAGAGGAATATGTCAAAATTGTAGATGGCTTTATTTTAACCTTCTCAGCCACCCAGCTGCAACTGCCCAGCCTCCAATTTTGTTTTCATTTCCACGGGGTTTTATCAGTTCTGTCACAGAATCCTGATTCTATGAATACTGAAGTCCTCCTGCCTGAGCTGGCAATGGCCAGTGCTAAGGGGTAGTTTTCCTTTTTTTCTCTGTACTCTTTTGAGCACTTGGGGTTACACAGAAGGCACTGACCTAATCATCAAAGATGTAGTCTTCAAGCCCTTCCTTAATTTCTGCTCATTACTTACTCAGGCAAGGATCCAGTTGACTTCCTTGAGTTCAGCCTCAGCAAAAAAAACAAATTAAGGACTTGGCCTCAGGTCTGATGTCATATTCCATTTCCTTTCACTTTAACTCTCCATTTTTCAGGTAGTGAAACTGCAGTAGGGAAAGTGGAGAGGACTTGTTTTGGATTCTTCAAGTTACAGAGCACTGCTGGTGTGCTTTTTCCCATAAGACAAAATACATGTGGGTTCTTGAGAGAGCTGTGAGAAAACGACAGCCTTGTCACTAGCATGTAAGAACCCAGTGGGGAAATCAGTACTAGTTTCTCTGCATACGAGGAATATAGGCAGTTATTTGAACAAGTGATTACTCATAAATACTGCAGTCCTCTTTAGAGCTCTTTATCTTATCTGCTGCAGGTCATGATGGCATTTCCTGGCTCAAAGAGGACCCCAAAATGCCACAGGATAAGATAAGTGCTGTTTCCTGCCCTGGCACACCCAACACTGCCTGCCGTGCCCTCAAGGGCAAGCAAACTTTGTCTGTTCTTTGGAGATATATATACATAAACACATATAAAAACACACTTATATATGTATATATGTAGACAATAGATAGCTTCTTTCTCACTGCTGATTCAATTAATTCTCCATTTGGGAATGAAATTGTATTCAAATAAATTAATAATGTGGAGTGACAATTCCATTTTTCCCCCTCAATGTTGTCAGGGAGACTTAGCTGACTCCAAGTTCTCCTTTTTGAGGTCAGAGTCTTAGGCAAGAGCAAAGCCTCCCTCAGGCTATGCTCCATTCTTGCATATTTAGGCTCTAAAGAAAAAGATAGAAAAAGACTTAGTCTTCTAGATCTCCTACTCCCAACTGCTTCATGAGTGCTCTGAAAGGGCTCTGCCCTTTCCAATTCAAGTTAGCATCTCTGATTCAAAAGACCAAACAAATGCACGATTGTTCCATAGATATGTCTGCCTCAGTTGAATGTCATTACTGGAATGCTGTCAGAGTAGATATCCTGTAGTTTCTTTGAGACAGATGCATTCTGTCTGTGCCAAATATATTGGCAAACACGCAAACACACACAAGTACACACTCACGCAAATACATTTGTGGAGGGTTCCCAAGCAGCCTAGCTGCTTGCAAATATCAAAGATAGCTAAGGAAGCAGGGCATTCAATAGTCCTGGGCAACCTCAACAGATGATGTTATTGTAGATCCTAACAAAGAGTGGACAGCAATGAAATTCTCTGTACCCCTCCACAGAAGTGACACTCGCCTCTGTGAAAAAATAACTTTCAGTTCTACAGCTCAGCGAGTGAGGTTTAGAGCAATGTGAAATGTGCACCTTCCCTTTAGCTAACAGGTTTCAAAGTTTTTTCAGGCTGAGTAAAATATTCATAGTCACAGACCTTTCAAGTTTCTTTTGTTTAAAAAGCACTTTGGTAATTTCCAGTAGGCATAAACCAAAACTTGCGAAGAACAACCACGTGCTCTTTAATGAGTTTCTGCAACTCTATTTTTACATGTGTTTGAATTTTGATAGGAAATGCTCTAAATGGCCTTAGTTACCTCATTGGTATTTGCCACATGTTGCTTTCTACATCCTGTTTCACATTGTTCAACTATTAATTACCTTTACTGTGGGACCAAACATGACGGGCTTCCTCCCACTCCAACTGCTCCATTTGTTCTTTCATTACTACTCAATTTTTCACAGCTCTTTCTTCCTTCAGCACAATCATCCTTTTGGCTATTGGCTTCTGTTCTTCCCTTCATTTCTGTTTTCCCCTTAGTACCTGCACATACCCTGGGTACAAAAGAAAAAAGTAACTGAAAGATTCTGAGGCTACTTTGTGGCATATAGGCTCTGCCTTTCCTTCCAGTTTGCAAGAAACAGTTCAGCAGCAGAGCTTCGGCTGGTGTGAATTCCTGAAACTCCATTGCTCTTCAATGGAGCTGCAATGATATATACCAGCAAAAAACCTGGTGACCTTTAGCTTCTACTTATTTCTTCAGCTACAAAATCAGGAAACCTGTACCAGGACATAGATGAAGTGAGGAGCAGCAGCTCTATAGATAAAAGTTCAGGACCCATTTTAACGCAACATACTGGAACATCACTGTGATATTGTTATTAATCACACTGTCAGTTTGGAGCTCCATCCTGCTCTTCCTCGAGTCAATCAGAAAAGTCATGCTGCTCCTGTAAACCAAAATCAGGCCCAATCTGAGGATGGGACTAAATACCAGTCCAATTCTTTAGTCAGTCTTCAGCCCGTGAATCTCTAAGTTGTTTCATTTACGTCAGTGGTAATTACTCCATCTGTAATGAACACAGATCCCACTAAGTATGGGGGGGGTTCATTGAAAAGCAATTAATCTTCCTCACCAGAATTTTGCCCTTAATCAGATGACTCAGCTTTTTAACAGAATTTAAGAACCAGTGCTGTGCAAATAAAAACTTTCATTTACATCAAAGGAAAACTCAAACCTATTCATCCATTTTCTTTTTATAACCTACCCTGTTCCTTAACAAACCCTAAGAAGCAAACAAATAGTCTACATAAAACACTTTTATGCTACCTGGGTCCCTACCTGGGGATAGGTCTATTTTTTTATTTGTATGTTTATCTATTTATACATATTTGTGTATATATGTTTATCTATTTATATTTATGTGGTTGGGCACATATGCCAGCCCACAGAGAAAGGAAATGGATGGATCACAGAAAAGGGAGGCATAATTTCCATCAGCAATGTAATGTACGAGTAAAATTTGTGGAATGCAGAGTGTTTCAGCAAAAGAAGGACAGGCCAGAACTTTTTGAATTTTTGTATTTGGAGAAAGCTTAAAAGTGTTATTTATTGTCTTTCAACAAAACTGTTATTTTTTGCAACTACTTCACAGCTAATGAGGAAATACTACATATTCCTTCTTTATCTCCAACAAAGGCGGGAACAGTATAACCTAACTCCAGAAAAATGGAACAGTTTATTAAAACAGCTTCTTTTTCTGAAGTGTCAGACCTCTGACCATGACTTACTTTGAATTGTACTTACAGACTAGATCTTTCTGGCTACTACCCATATGAAATGCTCTGTTGATTCTCCCAGTGATTGGGTATAGATATTAGGAGAACATGGTTGTGGATAAGATGGTTCTGTGCAGCATGCTGATCACCACAGTATCTGAAAATCCACCTCCCCTAATTAGCAAAGAGACTACTGCAGTACCAAGATAGTAAAAAATCACAGGTTCTGTTGCCTTACCACAGCCAGACACAAATGCATGTTAAAGTAACCTCAGGAAGGCACAGCTTTGTTATTTTGTTTTCTTTTCTGCGGAAGAGAAGAGCATTTTTCTTAGTTACTTGTCTACAATTGAAATTAAACTTCTCTGTTAAGTTTTTTGCAAAGTATGTCTGAGTAGTAGTGCAACACAGAGGCTGGATCAAGTACTAGGTCTCTGGGAATGGTTTGGGCATAAAAAACCCCAAAGATTTAGTGGGATCTTCAATTTGCAAGCAGCATCCTGTAGAGTTATTTTGCTCTACCTTGCTTACAGCAAATAGTAGAACATTGGAAACTTTCTGAGAAAAAAAGAGTTTTCAGTTTCTCAGACATCAGCATTGCTTTCACTAAGTGGAGGCACGGCTCATTTCAGCAGTTCTGTGCTGGAGTTCATATTTTATTGATTTACATTCAGAATAAGTGTTCTAGACACATTGCAAAGTGAATTTTATACCACACATAGATTGTTTGGTTTCTTTCAGAAGTGTTTGCTTAATTGAAGTATACTATGCCATAAGGTTGTTCAATGCCTACCTTCCGCACCACATTCCTGCTTCTTAGTCTTACAAACTTCACAGCTGAGCATCCATGCTTTATCTCGTATTTCTTTAAATGGGAAGAGTAACTAGAGGGGCTATGTTCTTGTCTGAGAAAGAATACTCAGATCCTTCTTCTTGGCTTAACTTGTATTCTGCCTTACAATCAACACTTGGAAAATACAAGTGTTTCAAAATGTTGTTAAACTTCAACATAATTGAGAAAACAATGTTTTGCTATCTGAGAGTTTGGAGAGTGCGGAGACTGGTGGCTAAGAGCTGCCAACAGCCCAGACCAATTACTATGTATGTTTTAGACAAAAAACAATGAAAGTCTAATTAGGAAATCAAGGCTCAAATTTTCTGAGTTAGTCTAAGTAACTCTGAGAATTAGATTGCTCAGCCTCAGTGAATAAACTAAATCAATTTCCACGAACCTCTGCTTTTACAGACAGTCCTGGTTACTACATTCAAACCCACAAACTCTTTGTTATTTAAATCATAACTATCAGATTGTATTTCACTTTTTTGATAAAGCCACAATAAAGTATGTGATCCTCACAAAAAGAAAAGCAGGTGGAATATGAAGATGGAGCTAATTTTTCCCACCTGTAATCACAGAACTCTTTCCTTATGAGATATTTATGTGATTGGGGCCCTGAAGAAATAACAGTCCATAAAATTGAATCAACACTCTTTAAATCCAGTAGGTAAAGTTAGGTTACATGCAAAATAAGCTACAAAATCAATTGCCTGCCTACACGGTTTCTGTATGGCTGTTTATGTTAACTGCATTCAGAGTAAGAGGAAAACTTATCTCTGGACAGATCAGTATAATTCCCTAGAATTTAACTGAACTACTCAGAGACTGAAATCAGTCTTTTATGTGTTGAATGTTAGTGGTTTAAGCTTTAGTCTGGAAAGTATTGGTAGCTACCACAAGGATTTTCCATCTGCATATTGCTGCTGTATCACCTAGCCTACACCAGTGATAAGAATAGCATCTGATAAGGCCTGTCTGTGACTTTGAGGTCTGAGCTCGCCGAGGAGTTGTAGTGCTGGAAAAGCCCCAGAGAGTTCTGGCTGACTCAGTCAGGAAATCCTCTTCAGTAGTGTGTGCTACAATGTCAGCTCTGCATCCAGCATGTACACTATGGCCGCTATTCATCCCACTTGCAAGCCAGGAGCCTACATCCATTGTATTGCAAGCTGGGGAAATCTCAAAGCTATCCTCAGCTTAAGGCGAGAGAAAGTCCTCACAAGCTGGCAGAGGATATTCAGTAGTTCAGTCTTAAATTTCCACAGGGAAAGTAATCTGTAAAATCAGTGGGTGAACTGGACTGTTAGGGTATAGTTTAGCACACCAATATTTTTTAGAATATTAAGCATATATATTGACATTTTCCAGCTGTGGACCGTAGAAGAGAAAGAACATTAAACTGGTGATGTGAAAGCTTCTTCATTGACACAGAGTTCTCTACATTTCCATTTGACCACTGTGTAAGTTCAGGAGTTTCTAAACGCCTTCTCTGCCCCCTTTTCTTTTAACACTCAATCTCCTTAGATCCAGAACGTGTCTGCGTAATAGTCTCTAGTGACATGTGGTGACAGGGAGGCAGGTACATCTGCAACCTCATGATCTCCTCCCAAAGCAGAAATCGTTACAAACCACTCCACACCAGTGGTTTAGATGTCAGCGTCAAACAAAAGGATGTGGGTCAAATTCCTCCTCACTTGTCAATGGGAAGATTGTCTATAAAGAAGAAAGCCCTTGGAAGGAAATGAGCAAAATCATCATCACTGGGGAATATAGAGTGGACAAGCACATTCTCTCAAGAAAATTAATTTTTAAAGATGAAATGCCCAAAAAACTTCAGAGTTGATGTCAATTAATCTAATCACAGAGTACAAAATATTTCAATTGTTAACTGCATTGGCATACAGCAGTTATTTTCTGCTGCCTTAGCACTGTGGCATAGTTTTTATGCATCCTCCCCCAACTTGCTTTTCTTTTTTCTTGCTACTTATGAATTGTTTTAAACTAACATACTTCATCAGCTGCATCCCCTACGAAGGAATTAATGCGCGGCTGGAGCAAATGAGGCAGTAGAATGAGAAGTAGTGCTAGAGGAAGAAAATGCATTGCAACTAACATGAGGCCTGTATTGACAGGTTGCTCAGGGCTTTGTCCTACCTGATATGCCCCATCTCCACTGCTTAATTATCCTCATGGAAAATTTACTTTTTTTATATCCAAGACAAACCACTTAATTCTGATTTATGGTTGCCGTCTCTTATTCTGCCACTATTCACCTCAGCAAAGAGCCTGACTGTTCTCAATAGCCTCTGTAGGTACTGGGGGCAGCAGGTCCCTAAAGCCATCCCATCTCCAGGTTGAACCAGCCCCACTCCCTCAGTCTCTCCTCACAAGCCAAGTCCTCTTGCCTTAGTTGCCTCAGGAACTCTGCTGAACCCAGTGCAGACTATTAACAACATTCATGCACTTGGCAGCCAAGAGGGGAACCCAGTATTCCAGGTATGGTCAAGCAAATGCCTAGCAAAAAGGAATAACTGCTTCCCTCATCTGCTGGCTGGGCTCCTGCTGACACAGCCCAGGGCGCTCTTAGCCTCCACCCCTGCCAGGGTCCCGCTGGCTCAGGCTCACCCAGCTGTGCCCCAGGGTCTCAGGCCCTGCTCCAGAGAGCTGCTCTCCAGCCAGACAATCCAAAACTGTTTCCTGTTGAGTGCTAGTCTGTCCCAGACACAGGGCAGGGCATTTGTCCCCACTGAATTTCGTGAGCTTTTTTCTCAGCTCTCCTGTCTAGCTCCTTCTGAATGGCAGCCCTGACCTTGTGCGTACCAGCTGCATCACCCCTCCGTTATCCCTCCCCTTCAGGTCATTGTAAACTTGAGCCTAATTCTGTCTCCTTCTCCAGATCCAGGCCAGGGCCTGCCACTTGTAACCATTTACAAACATTTGTGTGTAACTTTTTTCCATCCATGCTTAATTAAAAGCTAAAATTGTTACAAGTGCTTGGGAAAAACAACAACAACAACAAAAACCCAAACAAAACCCACAAAACTTGAACAGTAAATCGGTCCAAACACAATGTTTCCAGAAACTTGTTACAAGATGGTCTAAAGAAAATAAAATTAGGCTGCCAAGACATTTTGTAAGGCAGAAGGAATTGCAGGAGTAATTTTTCACTTATGGCTTAGCTCAAAAATACTTCCAGAAACAAATATAGAGCAGTGTCAGCATGCCCAAAACTGAATTGGAGACCTATATAATAAAAAGGATAACCTATGCGAGTGGCAGGACACTGTTCACAGAGCAAAAATACAGTCTAGTCTAATTGTATTCTTGCTTATCTTTGAGCCCAACTCTCTAATGCTCATGTGGCCCTGACCTCACAGATTGTTAGCAGGGCATTTCATTGCAAAAAAAGCAAAATAAGACTTTCTTTAAAGGTAGAATCTCTTTACGCTACTAAAACACACACACAAAGAGGCAAAATGCCAAAAATGTCATATTTAAAGCACAAAAGATGCAGAGCCAGAAATTCCCTGGCTTCATTAGAGGTGTGAATATTGCTATGTCGTTTTTACTCTGAGTTTTGGCTCTGTTCTCACTCAGTTGTCATCTTTATTCATAAGCTCAGAAATTCTGCTGAGTGTGTCAACTGCCTCTTTGCTGCTGTGGCCAAACATGCTTTCTCATGGTTTAGGAATATTCCTTGCAGATCTTCTCTCTGACAATAAGTTCTTGTTCATTTGCTGGCTTGATTTTTCTGAAAGAATGTGACAGGTGAGCTTGTGAAAGTAAAGAATTCTTCCTCTTAACTCTTCCATAGTTTTGCATTTGGCATCCTGTGTCCACCATTGATAGGTTAGCTGACATGATAGTTTCTTGTTTTTTAATAGCTGGCTCAGCTTTAGTAGTCAGAATTTTGTGATTTTGCCCTACTATTCCCCTTGAGTGTCCGTCATCTTCAGGGCAGTTCTCTGGGCTTCTATTCCATGGGACAAAGTGCTGTGTTAAGATACCTGGCTATCCTGCATCACTTGTTCTGCACACATAACACAGCTTAGCTTTGAGCAGACACTAGCTTCAGAAATGGAAGCAGCAGAGCTACATCAGCCCAGCATTAAGCCCAGGCTAGTTAAACCCCCTGAGAATCACACCACATTACCTAAATCTTTACAGCATCATAGGTCACACCTTGTCTTTACTCCTCTTAAATACGTGGTATGGCTGCTTGATGTCTGAGCAGCACTCTTGAGCATCACTCCAGTGTGCCCCCATTAATTGTATGTAACTGGGAGTATCCTCATAACCATTGTCATAAAGTTTCCCATTCTTATAGCCCATGTTCTTTTGGCACCTGGCTTGTTATTTGAGCCAGCACACTTAGGCAGCAGAAGAGAGACACAATGAATCTATTTTCAAAAGCAAAACAAGAACAGCTCTATTATTTGTAGACCTGAATACGAAAAGTACGACGCCTCTTAGAGAGCTACTACACAGAGTGGCAAAACTACCTTTGAAGATGCCATCAGCACAAGTTTGTCAGCTTGTACACTCTGTCTGCAAGTATAATAATGATGGCTGAGCCCAGTAAACTTTTAAAAGCCATCTACAAGGATAGCTGATATTGCTGCCTTTGTTTTGATGCTTTGAAGACTGTCATTGGGTTTTTTGGGGGGTTATTTTTGTCAGCTGCTTTCGTCTGATGAAACAACCGTGGGCAGAATTAAGTTGGAGCAGATAAGAAGAAAGAGCACCAGTGATGGTGATATCCACCAGGGCAGAGGTAGCCCAAGGTCACAACATTCAGACAGGGTGCAAGAGCCTCCCCTGCTCTGAACACAGCTGGCCCATCTCCCGAATCAGCCATGTGAGCCAATGAATGGTGAGGTCACAGCATCGAAGTTGCTGTCAGTCCTGTTCTGGTGGTTCTTCCATGTGGACTTAATATTTTACTGTCACAAAAAGAAAGTGAATAGCCTAAGCCAATGTCAATAACTTCTGGTTAATGTGTATTTTTGCAGTTGTAGAGTAAAATGTAGCAGTATACAACTAAACCATTTTTATTGTTTACCTAAGAAAGCTCAGCTTAGAGGCAAAATCTCTTTTTTTTAAATTTGATCTCAAGTTTATTCATCTTTCCATATGAAGCATGTGAGGTGCCAAGAGGCCTTGTGACTTTCTGAAACCAAAGACATGGCTGGTGTAGATTTATATTTCATTGAAAATTAATGAAGCTACTGTGATTCTTGCTAGCTCAGGGTCAAGCCCCCAGACTCAGTGGAGAATTTTACTAAAATTAGAAACACCAGGTGTGTTACTGATGTATCTCCAAGTTGCTGATGAATAGTTTGCATATGTTAAAACATTGATGATTTGCAGTATCTGAGCTTGAGGTCCAGGTATTATCCACTGTGGTGTCAGAGGTAAGATAGGAGGAGGACAGAACTAGAGTGTCCAGTGTGCTACTGGAAAAAGAAAATATTACTGAGGAGAGGATTCAGGGAAAAGTGCAAAAGTGAGAACATAAAAATGGCATAGGAATTTTGTGTCCACCGATGTGAGAGACTTTTCTTTGAAATAAGGCATTTAGCTCACTTAGCTAGTACAATGTTGCAGTGGCAGAAGCAGACAGCCTCCAGTTTTAACTGATTATCACATCTTTAAAAATATTTAGGGTGACCAGACACAGTACTTGCTTAAATTCTGCGTTAAGATACCATTTATCAAAAAGAAATAGGTGCCATTTGACATCTGCTGTAATTGCTATGATGAAAATAGCAATATATAAATATCAGAAGAAAGGGTGCCACATTTTTTAAAAGCTTGCAGCTATTTTATGTATTTCTAATGGCCAATGAATAAATGATGCAACATACATTTTACATATCTGTGAAGTAATGAATTTGAGATTAAATCATACATAATAATTTTTAGGTGCCAGATACATTTAATATACTGAGGGAATAATTGCTTTGATGTGGAGTATGAATATAATTACAAATATATTGGAGAGTCCATGGGAGTACTTTCTATACCTGTGGAAAATTATTTGGCTCTAGCAGTAAACCAACCATAATATATAAAGAGTAGACACATAGCCCTTGCCCTATGCTTAGTTGTTTAGATGTTTAGTTCATCTTGTAGACCTCCAGTCTTTAAAATCAAGTGCTGAATATTCTTGATTTTACCTGAGCCTACCCCTGCTTGCTACTATAGTCTTCCACATTAGCCACTACAAGACACACATGAACACAGCTGAGCATGTTCATAAATCAGTGATGAGGAATTTAGAAGTTAATAATAATGAACAAATTACATGAACTTCTTCCTACTAAAGAACCCACCCTCTGTTAATCAGTTAAAAGTGTTGTTCAAATGGTAATAAAAAATTTACTTTTTCTTCCAAACAAAATGTCTGATTTTTTTTTTTTACTCATTGGAAGGAAATGCGATAATCTTTAAATTATGGAAATTTTTAGTCATTTTTTGACTCTTAAGGAGAAAGTGTATTGTCTGCCAGGCAGATGAATCTTTCATCAAAGAATTTCAGATGTGATTTTTTTTTCTTAATGTAATAAAACACTATGCATTTTGTCCTCAGTTCTCTGGAAGAGATCTCAAAGAAGCAATTAATATCAAATTGAATGACTGACCAACCATCTGCCAATTCCAGCACATTCAATACAACTGATGCTTTATTCAAATACAGAGTACAGACTCTGCCACTAGAAGAATTGCTTTAACTCAGATGGGAAGGCAAGAATAATGTGTAATTA
This sequence comes from Cephalopterus ornatus, assembly GCA_013396775.1. Lineage (NCBI taxonomy): Eukaryota > Metazoa > Chordata > Aves > Passeriformes > Cotingidae > Cephalopterus > Cephalopterus ornatus. The sequence goes on from VZRE01004970.1 coordinate 278,026, forward strand.
TACATACAGTGAGACCTGCTCATATAAGACTTTGATGCAGTAAAAGTATTTTTCTGGTATAGTAAAGGAGGAAATATAGCAGGAAACTTTCAGTACCTTGCAACAAGTAAGATTCAAGGCAAGTCATACAAAATCTTTACTTGACAAGAAGTTGTCTGGTGAAGGGGAAGAGTTGCCTCATTACAGAAGGTTTTGCTATTTAAACCCATATATTCAGAGATGTTAAAAGGATTAAACACTTCAATTTGATTTATTTTGGTGGACTTGGGCAACATAATCCTCAGGCAACACTTAACTCACATGTTTTGACATCACAGAAGGCAGCTGCAGGGACAGGAAGCTATCCAACAAAGGGAGAGGAAATCCTGGGTTGTTTGGTTCAATAGAATACAAATGAAGAAGACATTATACTGAATAAGGAATCAAAGCTTGCAGAAGACATTTTGTGTCAGCTTCTGACCACTGATTTGATGACAGCCTATAAATCAACTCCTAAGTCAGCTGCAAAGCCACGTGAGCCTTTCTACAACCTTGGGAGATCTACGGGTCTGCATTACATTTTTCCTCTATTGATTTGCTTAGCTGAAGGAGGATGTGTTAGAATCCTGTCCGGAAACAATGGGACAAAATCCTCACATGTGTTAGCATTTCTGTATTTACACAGAAAGTGTCCTCAAGACACTGTGCAGGATGAGAGGTAAAGTTAGAGGAAACAGGATTTCTCAAAGTAGGATTTTCATGGCTGATTGTAGAGATTCTAGTTTTGATAGTGAAAAAAAAAATTGCAATGGAGATTGAAATTAAAACGGACAGGTCAGAGAATACATACCTTTTCATTTTTTATTTTTTTTTGCCTCTGTTAACACAATGCTACTCTGCCACATGACACAGAAAAAAGGGTCATATTAACTAGGCTTATCAATATAGCATAGAATTCTGGAAACAGGCACAAAACACTCAAACTTTCAGAGAAGTGAAAGTGCTAGCTTGTTTATTCTTGAGACTCTTAGAACCTCTGCTTTGATATTGCACAGAGCCAGTCATTCAGAAGTTGATTTTGAGTCGCAACAGCTCAAGGATATAAGTTAAGTTGCAACTCAGGACATTTTTGAGTAAGATTTGAAAACAGAACTTGCTTCTTGACCTGAATGCTTGGGCTTTACGATTAGATAAACGCCTTCATTGTTCACCTATAGATTCCTATGTGAAGCACCTATAGAAAACACACTGCAGACTTCAGGTTTCACAGACAGTCATTGCTTTCTCCTGAAAAATGCTTATAAGTTTAGCTAATTAAACAGCGCATCCTTTACCTTTAATAAAAATTGAAACTAATTAGCAGCATGTGAAAATAATTGCTAATAATTAAGTCCCTGTTCATATAGCCAGGCACATTACAAAGACAGCATAGCAGGTTTCCTGTGGTCAGCTATGCAAAACTTCTGCTTTCATTTTTATTGCACAGTAGTGCTTAAATTAAACCTTTGCCTGTCATACTTTGTATTTCACAGGTCAGTCAGGAAATATTTGTTTGTTTAAAATAAGGAAAATGAATTGACATTAATTTTCAATCAAATTGACTTAATTTGGTGTGAAAGACGGAAACTTTCGGCTTCTAAGGAAACCTTAACTGTGTCTATGCAATCTGACACTCTTACTGTATCTGCCACCTCTTTTAAAATATTGCTGCTGATGTTTGTCAACCTAGTGAGCCAAGGAAGTGAAATTTAGTGAACTTCAAATAATTCAGGTTCTTTAGCAAACATTATGCCTGCTGCTGTTGTCTGACACTATTGGGGAAAAAGGTAGAAGACTTCTAGTCTACAGTCTAGCTTGTCTGCAGCTAAACTTCCTTCTTGTTCAAGGTTCTCGCTCTGTGCATTCCATCAAGCTGCACCTCCAAACCAGTCTGCAGTTAATTACACTGTGGGAAGGTTGGTTGCAGTTCTTGATGTTAAGTTTTGCTAACCCTTTGGTGCAGCTGCTGCAAAGGGAAGCTCTGTTATGCCTTTCTCAGCATCTTCCAGGGGCAGCTGTAGGCCCTGTGTTTAATGACCTTCCCATATTGGCAGAATGATAGCTTTGATGACTCTCTGCAAGTGGTGAGGTAATTCTGTTTCCCTGTATTTCCAGATACTGATTCCTTCTTTCTGTTTTTGAGCATGTTTGCTCAACAACATACAGCATCAGAAGACCAAGTTTTAGCCCAGTTTGTTGGTTCTTTAGGCTGCCTTGCACTGTTCTGCGGTGATACTGAGACCTATCTTGACTGAAGAACAGCCCCTGTGCAAGACAACCCACAGCACTTTCATCCTGTCTCCCCAGAAGGACTTGCTCTCTTGGAGGGAAACAAGGGCACAGGAAAATCTTTTGGCTACTTTCACTTACACTAAGAATTGAGTTAAAATGCAAACAGACTTCTCTGCACCAATTTCTTTCCGGCAGCAGAGAGCTCTATGAAGGCTTAACGATTTGGCTGCCTGCTGAGAGGAGTAATATATGCGACTATTTCCCAGTAGATTTCTGCCCTGAAAGATACCCTTTCATCGTTATGCCACCTAACATGAAAGTGAAAAGGACAAGAGTAATTTTTTTAAGGCACTTCTTACTGCAGATGTGAAACTCCTAGTGGCCCTTGTAAGTCCATACACATCAAAATATATGATCAGATCATCAGACCCTGAGTATCCCAGGAACAGATGGTGTATTGACTGCTCAGGGCTAATCTTCATTTAAGGTACTCTGATTGCAACAGAATCTAGTGAAAAGGTATAACTCAACCCCCCCACTGCTCAAAATGTTCTGTTTCTATTCCTGCTATTATACTTTTTTTCATCTCAAGATTGGGAAGATTAAAAGATGAATGAGATCTCAAAATTGAAAGACAACATGTAGCTTTATGAAAATGAGATTTTTATTTCTTTCTGATAGTACTGAAGTTAAACATTATTAACCTAATATTCCAATTGCCTTCTCTGAATTTCCAAATCTATGTAATTTCTTATGAATCTTTGTTTAATAAAACATGAAAATCCTGTAACTCCTTCACCTACAGTGACACTTGGTCTTTTCCGTTGTCTCAAACTAAAATAATAAAAAATAGAAACTATTTTTACAAGATGAATAGTTAAATATCTCTTTATTACAGCAAACCAAATTGTACTATATATTTCTTAACAGGTGTGAGTTGTAAGATATAAAGTTTTACTTTAAAAAAAATCACAATTTATTTTAAAACCCATGATACTTAACAATAGTATTTATTTTATATTTAACAATTGTATTTAAGTAACACTCTGACTACTACTTCCTTTTATGGACTTTTCCCCAATATGCATTCTTATATTAGCAATTCCCATGCTTATAGGGTAGGTGATTATGTGTTTTTATGTTTCTTAATTCCTTTTTAGTCCTTCTACTTTACTTTCTTTTCTAATTTTTAAGTATTTTAAATATTTTTTAAACTTCTGCAAGATTTTAATCAAAAGTATTTGCCAAACTTTATGATTAGTAGAATAATGTCTTTATTTTTCTTTAATAAATTAATTATTCACAAGAAATAGAAAAGGCACATGGTGTGATTCTTGGGGTTGTCCATGCAGGGCCAGGAGCAGGGTTTTGATGATCCTTGTGGGTCCCTTCCAACTCAGGATATTCTATGATTTTATGATAAAAAAGATGTTTCTTAGTTCTTTACAAAGACTTTTTTGTAGTTAATATTACAGAAATGCAGAGAATGATTTGGGTGAACTTGGTGATCCTGAATGTTCACTAACAAGGGAACATAAAGACCAGAATTGTTTCAATGTAAAATGGATCTCTAGCTTATAATGAGAAAATAATAGCAATATTATTTCATCACAAAAGGAAATACCACTGTAAGAAAAGAAAAACCATGCAGACAAATGATAAGTCAGTGCAGGAATGCATGGCTGTAATGGAATTATGAGGCTGAATACCTTTTGAAATATTCCTTTTTTTTTTTCTATAGAATGCTGTGGTTACTGTTTCACAGTCAATACCACAGAAATGTCTGTACAGGCTGTAGCTGTATATAATTTGGAAATGCAAATGTTCACCACTTACTTTTCAGGCTTGAAAACATTAAAAAAATTTCTTGTGTCTTCTAAAGAAATGGGATTTTCCCTGGTTAAATACAAAGTTATCATGGTAACTTGAATAACAAAATTAATTTCTAGATGATTAACAAATGTAGTACAACTTCTCTGCTGGTTCAGACTGCTTGTAAACTAAAAAAAAAAAAAAATTATGGATGTAATTTCCAGTGAAGTACAGTCATGCATTCAATCTCTTCTCTGTTTTGGTCAATAGCATCTGAGAAATAGAGAGAAGAGAAGGCAAGTAATTGCCCTTCAGTCTTACCTCAGAACCCCTAGTATATGTCTGAAACATAGTCTGCATTTTCAGGACTTCATGCAGTATTTGGCATTATAGGATCTCGGTTTGGATGGTAATTTTCAGAAGTTTGTTGTAACGCTGGTTGAAAAATAATGTTCGGGCTCGATCCCAATTGACAGCTCTGTACTCCACAGAAAATGTGCAGCAGCTGGCACCAGGTCTCTGCACTTCAGAACCACCACCCCAATGAACTGACTGAGGGAACAGGAGGAAGACTCTCATTTCTCTGCCTGTAGCATCGCTGGGATTAAAGGTACTGATGGTCACCCTTGCATAAAAAAACTTCAGTGTGCATAAAAGGAGAGCCAAGCGCTAAAGTAAAAAGGTACCAGAAATTATACATGCCTTAGCAAACCTGCTTTTTAAGTGAAAGAAATCTGGCTTCAGTGTAAACAGTAGTAACTTACAGCACAAGATGCTGCAAGAATGTTGTAGTTAGCAGAAAGGTATTTATACATGGATATTTTAAAGCCCAGGGAATTCAGAATAAGAGTTAAATTCACTAGCCATCAAACACCTGAAAGTTTGAAAATTCATAATTAGGGTCCACAAACTTATTTGGCGTGCTCCCATGGATGATAGCTGCCTTTCTAAATTCTCTTTTATCTGTGTCGCAGTAAATGGAATTTTTTTTTTGATTAAACATTTTTAAAATACTTTAAGAAGTCATCACATTTGAAAACCTTGCACAGAAAATTCAGGAAAGGATCAAAGTGTGTGTGTGTGTGTGTTTCTATTTTTGGCTGGCTCTTCTCAGTCCCTGAGCTGGTGATGAGCTAAAATTAGAACATCAGGATATATTGCTAGGAATTAATCACTAATAAAGTCTGAACATGTGAGTTTAATTCTGACTGATATATTGAATCATGATGTATCTTGCCTTTTTTGTCATGTTTTTGCTATGAGATGGCAAAAACTGAGGAAGGATTGTGGGTTTTGGTTTGTCTCATAAATGCTGAAAAATCCACAAAAAAATCTGAAAAATCTTTGCGTTCCTGGAAGGCTCAGAATACTGTAATAATTCTATTTTCTACATAACCACAAGCTTAGGGGAAAATATATCTTAGCCCTTACTTTAAAACTGAAGGGATTGGGGGTGCAAATTTTAGGATGAGCATAAAATTACTGATAATAATGAAAATTTTAGATGAAACATCATGAATGTGTGGTCTTCAGGAGTATACAGGAATGAGGAATCTAGTATATGTATTGAAAACACATCTGTTATCATTGCACAAATATTTTATGCAGTTTAGCAGTGATCTTTTCAGCTCAAATACCTGTGTGGTGTTTGAGAGTTACTGGGCCACTGTCTCTCATACAAATCCCAAAGTAGCAGAGGCACTGCCAAGTTCAGAGCTGGGCTTTCAGAAGCTTAAACAATGTCAAAGTCCACTGATGCCCTTTCCAGTCATGTGCATCCTGCTAGCTTTGCTTCTGGATACAAGTCAAATATAACTGTCTGTAGAAGTAATGCAGAAATACATTACCACTGTTTGTTTTTAATTCTCCTTGTGACCTAGACAGCTTATGAACAAATTTGCAAGCCTAATTAAAATAATGCATGGAAAGCTGTCACTGGATCTGAACAGAATGAAGAGGTAGTGACACTTCTTTTATTTAAAAACAAAGCAAGTTGGGAATCAAAGTGAAAAACAAAACCCTCTTTATTTGATGACTCTCAGGGATTAAAATGAGCACACAGTGGAAATGTTTGGAGAAGTCCCAGTTTTCCTATTTCCCTTCCTTGTGTACTGCAAAGACAATATTAGAACTGCAGGTAATATTGGCTCTATGAAACAAATGACTGACAGTTTTTCATGCTAGCAGCAAAGAATCCCTTGCACTGCTCTTGGCTGGTGAAGAAGACCAAAGTGTTTTTAATAGCTCACAGAGATATCACTGTTTTGATTTAGAATCATGCCATTCCCTGCTTATCTACAACAAGCATCTGTTTTAAGATTACAGTACTTTCTATAGAGCTGCAAAAACATGTTGGCATATTGTAAGTTAAAGGGAGATGGAGTTCATAGTGCAATCACATGGGATACTGCTCCCACTGAAGCCAAAAGCAAAGCTTGTTGTGACTTCATACAGTTGAAGAATTCAGTCCCATCGTCTGAAACAAATATAGTGAAAAGACAAGGCAGACAACATAAGGGCTGTGTAGTAGCTGAATCCTGAATCAAGTGCTTAAGAATAGTTAATCTCTGACTCTGGCCAGCCATCCAACTGTTGGTCTGGGCTTAAGCAGTTCTTATCTGGGTTAAAGCTAACAGGTTGCCACCCCTTCTGAGGAAAAGGAAATGTGAATGTCTGAGGCTCTGTAGCCTCCATAGTGAACTGAAAGCAGGTACATCATGGTGCAGTTTGTTTGGCTGTGAGAGAACTATTCTCATGCAAACTATGATGTACCACAACCACCAACCTCTTGTGATTTTTCTTACAGATGTGTCTATCTAGTCATACTTCTTTTTCCTGAAACAAGGATTTCTTACTTGATGTCATCAAAATAATATGTGCAGAAACATACATACACACAGTTTACTGTGTGCTGAGTAAGAAAATGTTCACTGTGTGTTCTGTAATATCCAAGATCACCAATAGTCTTCTACTGCAATTATAGACACCAATTGAGGTTTTCCACTGTTTGATACTTTCTACTGACATATTAAAATGTAATTTGTGTTTCTCTTGTGATACTGTAGCAGAGTTAAGGCTTTGAATTGGCTAAAAGTAATCGTGAGGAAAAAATTCATCATTTTTTTATTCTTAAAGCTCTAGGTTAAATTTAATGTCAGTTAAGAGCCTGGTGATTCATCTGCATCGTTCCTTTAGAAATATCCATTCTGTTATGTTTTCATATTTCATCAGCTCTATATTTTATGTTTCCTTTTTGTAATTTTGAGTACCAAGAAGATAACCGAGAATGCAGGGGAAATTTCTCAGCAAGAGTATGTTCACCTTTTTGGAGGGTTGTAGGAATGTGGGGCAGATTTAGTAGTGTCTTTCAATCAAAGCAGATATAATCTTCTTAGTTTGATCCAATTTGATTATGTGCATCTGTATTCTTGTCTGATTTGAAAATATCTGTAGAGGTGATTTTGTAGGAGGTGAAAATAAGGAGTAACATGCCCTTTGTGAAGAGCCTATGTAATTTACATGGGATTAATTTGAATAGGAAGGTCCTATCAGATACTGCATGTCAGTTGTAGTTCGTTACATAAATATTCATAGTATAGAGATAATAGAAATGAAATCTCCCATATTTTTTCTTTCTTCAGTCATTATAAGTAAAGATATTGAAAGTAAAATCCAGAAAAAAAATGCATTGTAACCTTTTTCCCGTTCACAACTGTTCTCCTCCCAGCCAGGCCTAGACAAGCTACCTAGTTATGTGTCAGTTGTCTCTTGAACTGAATTCCATGTGAGCCTTAAGACCCTCTTGTTGCTTTCCGCTTGTGACTGAGAGTCTAGGAAGACTGATGCAACTTGAAGAGGAGAGCTGACAAGGTAGTAGCTGCTGGAAGCCTGTTAGGATGCTGCTGAGCACCTCTCTGCCTCAGACATCAGTGTTACACCCAGGAATTCCCATCACTTGTAATTCCCCTTTTGTTGGGGGAATGTTGGAATTAATGGCTGCTCCTCAGCTTTCAGTATCTCCAATGTGGCACATCTGGCTTCCTGTTTTGAAGACTGAATGAGTATGAAGAGAGAGCTGTGGTTGATGGCAGCCACAGGTGAAGTGGTTTTCCCAGTCATCATGGTCCCAGTCATGGGTTCGGACAAGCCTGACACAAAATAAGTATCCCTGTTGTTTTACTCTACAGCAAACAACACATTTTTTCCTCCATGACTGATAGAGAGGAACATATTTGAGAGAGATTAACATATTTATTGACTGAAGTAACAGAAATTTGGGGGGCAAATGTTGTGAGTAACAGTAAGCTATTACTTTCTTAACTGAAAATTGATGTAAGAAAATACATGGATTTTTTTTCAGGCTTGTAAAATACCAGATGCTCTTACTGAGGCTGCCACAAAAGTTTTATGAGACTTGCATGTTCTGGTAAAGCAGTATAGATGTGAGGAAAGCAGGCCATGTCCATCAGAAAGACAACAGAAAAGGAAAAGGGGCCTTCCCACTATGAAGTTCACAAGGTTTGGGTCCTTAAGGCTTGCTTCATTTCATTTCAGTTTGGTGGTTCCACAGTCCTCCTGATGTGTCTGTCATGACTAATCACATAAGTTAGAGTTTTAAGCCACTTATAATATGAAATGGCAAATTTCTTACAGAAGTATGAGCAGCAATGTATAAAACCCATCTTAATTACACTGTTTGAATCAAAGCCACTTGCATGTAACCATTAGCTGGATAACATAGCAAATTGCTGCTCTCTGGAAAACTATTCCTCAGAAATCTTGCACTGTTATGAAATTTTCTGATTTACATTGGCTATTAAGAAATACTAGAAATCTTCAACTATGCAGAAGTACACAATAGCTCAAGGGGATCTGGAGATGCTCAAATTGTGAAGTGATTCTTTACGAGAAAAGCTCTTCTTTACTTGATTTTCTGCATTGTTCACCCTATGATATTCTTCCAAAATATTTCAAGTTGTGGATTAGTTGTGCTGTTTTAATTACTAAATACAGGCTTTTTTAATCAACCATGCTTCTAATGCCTGAGGAATTTGCCCGATCCTCTGGTAAATGTTAAGTCTTTGTTAGTGAGAGGCGTTTGAAGAATAGCTTAGTAGTCTGAAGATTAAAGAAAATCCATATAAAACAAAGATATATTTTCATATTTCTAGTTCTGTATACGAAAAAAAATGCTGATATGCCATAAACTATGCAGCCTTCTGCTATTTTTCTAATCCTTGGGAAATGCAGTGCAGAATGGACACTTGTTCAGTTACTAAAACTTCTTTTCAACCTCACAAAGACTTGGCTTCCCAGCTTGATGAAAACATTCTTAGGAGTTTATATATAGCACTGACTCTTTGAGCAGTATTGTTTGGTGACAATAATAACATTATTGTTTTAGTTTCTCCAAAGCTCTCTTCACTGCAGTAGTTGAATAGTACCAGACTAAATGCCACAGTAAGGTTCTATGTGTTGTGCCATTTTCTTCTGCACCCATGTTCACAGAAGAGGCAGGTGCTGGTTTCCCTTACCAAATGTATTTTTTATAATGTCCGTGAGCATAAAAGTATTACTGCATGAAACATGCGTTCACAAAATGTGAATACAGCTTTATGATTTGTAAAATAGAATGAAAACAGTGATTTTTGGAGTTAACTCCCATCTGGTATCAATTAAATCAGATTTGTTGAAGTATTTCTTTTGTCATATGCCCCTGTAAAATTTAAGGGAAACATTTCAGCACAGTAATTTTATCCTGGCTCAGGATTTGTCTGCCTAGAGAATTTGACAGCCTTTTCAGCGATTTGAAGTCAATACAGAAACTGAGCACTTTTTGCCCACCCTATCAGGGTGCTTTCATTTAGAAGTAGACTTCTTTTCACTGTACTTTATACAACAGAGTATTTGAAGTGCTTTTGAGGATTATTTTTTTTTCAACTTCAAACATTAAGCCTAAGCTTCCAGAGTGCCTCTGGATAGATAAACGAAGAGAGTCCTTGACTTGCTCAAGCAGTTTGACTGCATATTTTCTTAGTATATATTTCTGGTAACATAACTCATTGATGTAGCAGTAATTTAGAAATCAGGAGATCTCTAGGTTTCTAATTCACTGTTTAGCACCCATTCTGGTAAAACTACCATTTTGCTTACCCAGAGCTGTGAGAAAGACCCATTCTCCCAAACCCAGTTTTACATTATGCTCACAGATGTAGAATAACCTCATGTAATTGAGACAGTCCCTTGTGACATGCTATAATGTAATATAATAGGCCAGCTGGTAAAAGTGGAATAATGAAGAAACGTAAGTAACTGTTGATGTCAAGATAGGACTGATACGAATATTGTGCTCTAGCCAATTCCCAAATTAGAGCAGAAAACAGTCAGCTGAGATAGGTATGGTTTGAAGCAGCACTCAAAATGTTGGCATCCCATTGTGCTGTGCAAAAAACTCGCTAGCTCACTAACTCTCAGAGGAACTGAGGATTCTCAGCACCTCTGAAAGAGGCCTCTTCCCAAAGAATAATTCAGGGTGAAGTCAGAATGCATGAGAAAAAGTACTTTGCAGAAATCCCTCAGCAAGAACAGTGGTGCCGTTTGCATCAGTCATAGCCCACACTCGCATACATTATGTTAAAACTCAGGCTCTTGAGGATGTGGGCACATCCTCACAGCATTGCTACAGAAACATTTAGCCAAATCATATGGATAAAAAATCGGTTGTGCTTGCTTAATTGTGCTGAAAGGTACACAATGTGCATTGGTTAAAAATCACAGTAAGATGTTTATCACATTTGACCTCTTGGGAACAGAGCTATACTCATATGTACAGCTGGTCAGAATTCCGTTTTGTATAAAGGTTGACCTGAACACGAAAATATTGGATTTCTCATCCAGAATATTCTTGAAAAAAGAAGGCAGAGTTCTTTATCTAGAAGAAGAAATGTTTTAAGAAAATTTTTTAAGAAAGAACCATGCTCCACAAAATATAGATTTCTCTTTCCCCTCTCCCTCCCTCCCCATTTGCCTTCCCATTTAAACATTCCTGGTTAATTAAAAATTCACTTTTGATTTTTCTTTTGATTTTTTTTTTTTTTTGATTTTCTGACCTGGAACACACCAAATTCCTTTCCTAGCCTACTGATAATGCTACCAACACTGCTATTTTTGATTCAGTGTTTAGAAAGAACTCTGACACCTGGAATGTTTGAAGTTAAAGCTGCTTCTTTGGACTCATCCCTGTGCTACTCTTCTAAGGGAGTGGCTTAAGGTTTCACATTCACGTTTAGCATCAATCTTGCATTATGGAAAATTCTCTAAGAGGCTAGTAAGCTTCTCTGACATTGCTGAACAAGTTCAAAATCTGACCCATAATGTTTGATGGTAATCTAAGTACAAATGAGCTCAGGAATATTACTCAGAGTTTAGAATTTTTTTCGCTTTGAGTTCAACAAATGCAAGCTCTGTCTCTTTAACACTCATTTTGTTCAAGCTACTGAAAGTTAGACAGTTTCTAATTTGGTACCAAATTGATCTTGTCGGTGGAAATAACCAAGTGCTTAACATGTTCAAATACACTCTAGCTGCCAGAGATAAGACTCTGTAAGCATCGAAAAATTGAAACTCTAATTCAGTTATAAAGTATCCAAAGCACAACTTACTGAGATAAATATTTGACACATTCCACTGTTTCTAAATGGAATAAGATGGCCAGCAAAAGACAAATATCTTAAAAAGGGATGTTGGAACAGGTAAGTTTTTCAGACAAAAGAGAAAAGTGAATGGTCAGGTACCCAAAGCTACATTTTTGTGACCAAGGGGGAGGGAGAATACAAAGATACCTTAGAGGAAAGAACAGTCTCTAATTATTGGCTACATTATAGGGAGAAAGCTTTTTAGATGCTCTTATTACTAGAATGGGGTAAGTAAATGAGAGTTGAAATTTATATAGACCAACTTCAAAAAGTTTCATCTGGTAATGTTGAGATGGTAAGGTTAGCTTGAAGAATCTAGCAAATCAGCGTTTCAGTAGAAAATATCTGTTTAGTTTTTAGGAACTGGCTTTCTTTGTTTTACCAAAACTGAGTAGTTACCTCAGCTCTGCAATAAGCAGTAGTATAAGGTGGACTCAGTGTTGTGCTCAGGGAGAAAACTAGCTTTCACCAAAGAAAATTCTGAACATGACATGGTCATGTTGGTCATAATCAAGTGAGTTCTCCGTCACTTTTGTAGAGGAGAGAAGGAGAAAGTAGAAGGAGATGTTGTTAAAGTACAAAATTATGAAGATGACCATAAAGCATCTCTGTGTTCTTTTCTCTACCTGTCACATAGAATCAAAGAGATCCGAAAGTCCAGGAATAGACTGAGATGGGGAAGCGAAGAAAGAAGGCAAGGGCACGTATATTTTAAAGAAAATTGACACATTGAAGACAAGATAACTTGAGAAAATTCAGTTTCAATTGATGTTGAAATCTTCATTTGCGTTTTTTCATAGCCATCAAGAAATTGCTTGGTCTTCCTTTTTAGAGAGCTGTAAAAGCCACTCAGTTGAGTGAGCTGAGACAGAAGAAATTCAAGAAAGAAAATAAAAAACTTCTCCCTCATATTTTCATATTGCCCACACATGACCTATTGTAAATTCTCAATGAATTCTGGTTTGAAGTACAGCATGGCAGAGAAAAAAAATTAAGAACAGAGAAAAATTAAGAACAAGAATCCTCCAGTTCTAGAGATGTACCTTTAAGGAAAATCACTCAACTTGCATAACACATTACCCTTTCTGTGTAACCGAAGAAATATTTACCTACCTCAAAGGAAATTATGAATTAGATCCTGATTTTGCATTTACAGTCACATATATGGTAATTTTACCAATGAACATTTTGGCTTCTAAAAGGACAGAGAAAAAAGTCTTTGTGCAAAATACAGACTTTAGCAGGTGCAAAGCAGTAAGCATTAGTATTCCCTTGACAGAATTTGACACCACATAAAATTAAAAATAGATGCCCATCTCTTCAGATTCCCAAGCCACTATTACTGATAATGATACAAATAAAAGCTCTTTTGTTTTGTGTCATGTTTGGAACAGGTAGATTAGGTTGTTAACTCCATCTGGAAATTTAAAAAAAAAACTATAACCTTAGTGTAGGTATATTTTCACTACCTTATACTGTCTGGATTTTTAAACAGAGTTTACCTAGAAATGCAATGAAAAAGACATCAAATCAGAAGTTTGAATGTAAAATAGAATTGTGATGTGATGAGATTCTGAGTTCCTTATCCTCTGGAAGTGAATGTGAGAAGTACTGTTGACTTGAAAGGTGGTTTCAAACATCTGTCCATGTCTGGTAGATTAGAAAAAATTCATAATTCAATACATCCTCAAGCCTTAGGAGTCTAAACTATCAGATCCTTGTCCGTGTGCTGGTTCCTCTCTTTCCTGCAAACCTTCATCTGTCTGATTCTTTGTCATGGGCCATGCTTGCTTTGCCATGCCTGTTCTTTAGACATCTAGCATGGCATAAAACAAAGACAGCTGCTCGTGCTTGGTGTAGATCGTGCATCTTGAAATGGTTAACTTTAGATATATAGAATCATAAAATCAACGACTGGTTTGGGTAGGAAAGGACCTTAAAGATTATCTGGTTCCAAATTCCCTGCCATGGGCAGGGACACCTTCGAACAGACCAGGTTGCTCAAAGGCCTGCCCAGCCTGACCTTGAACACCTCCAGGAATGGAATAATAGTCACTGCTCTGCCTCAAAGACTACTTTTGCTGTTTTACAAACTGCTTTTTCCCTGATGTGTTGGCATATTCCCTCTTCATTAAAACGTTAAAATTTGAAATTTAAAGTGCTTCATTGGCCCAGATTTTATGCCGCTGGCAAATCAGGGAAGACAGCATCAGTAAATTTGGTGCTGTTCTCAGTTCAGGCTTTTGAGCAAATCCAAACAGGATCACACAGGTGCCAATATAGAAATCTTTATAAGACTGCAATTCCCTCACAGTCTCAGTACTAAAGGAAATTGTTTGATTGCTTTGCACATCATAAATTATTATGAAGTATATTTGCAAAAGTTCCTAACTTCTGATGTATTTAGGAGCACAAATCATGACCATAGCTCCCTTCCCTATATTTACCCCCTAAAATATTATCTGATAGCCCCAGATAATATGTGCACACCATACTGTGCTGGCTGTTCCACCCTAAAATTTTCTTAATCAAAAAGTCCGAAATGCAGATGAACATAGCGGAATCCCTCGGTCATATAAGCAGTCCAAATGGAGCCAATGGTTGCTTCCATTTTTGAGTTCTTAATCTCTTACACCATTGCACTTGATCAGAGATGTGAAACCTTTAGTACTTTTGAAACAGCTGTGGCTTGTCCTTACGTCAGAAGATAAAAATATTCCACTCTTTATGTCTAATTCTGTTCAGTTACAGTAAAATTAGCACTGAAATTAGGGATTCTGCTTTTCAGGTTGCTAAAAATAAAAAATCTGATGAAGTTACATCAACTATAAGTTTTCTAGAGTCAAAATGAACATACTTGAGTGGCAGAAAGTGGCATATTTCCTTTAAAAGGTTTTTCTGGAATTCACCTTCTGTTCACACTGTCTGCCACACGTCATATACATCTCTTCCTGTTCGTGCTCTCTGTGGTTAACCTGTGTATTGGTAAAAGTAGTATCTTAAACAGCTTTTGATTTGTGTACTAACCTCCATGTGGGACCATACGTACCAGATCGTAAATGAAGTAATGGCAAAGTTTGTATATGTTTTCCTCCTGCCTTTTTGTCTGTCTTGTAAAGCAGCTCATTTTTGCTCAGGTTTACATGGCTACCATTAAAATCATCATGTAAAAATCATTTTTCTAAGACTTTACAAAATACTAACCATTTGCAAAACCAGACACTAAGGATTGACCAATTATACCTGTAGTTGAAAAGAAATCTCTATCCTGAAGCTGCAAATAATTTATGTTATATGCCTGGGAAGAATGCGCCCTTTTTTTAGGGGAAAAGAATTGGAGTTTCTTCTAAATGTTACCAAGTCAAAAGTAGAAAATACAATTAGAAATGACATTTTGATCATAATCCTCCTTTCTGATATGGTATGTAAAAGATATATTTAGTAATGGATCATTTCACAGAAAGGCTTAAAATGTCAATGCTGTTCGTACTTTCTACCTTTGCTCTGTGTGTATAGATAACCACTTGTTCTATTTGCCACTGATAAGGCTTTAAGCCCATTCTCCGGGTGAAAAGATAATCCAACGGTTAGACTGAAATTTTAATTTGATGAGCAGCTTTGCCATGAACCTATAACTGGTCACCTGCTACAAATCCCTTATTGTCATATGCAAATAAAAGGCAGTAAAGGTTGCAATGTCTTGCATTTTTCTGGTAGTTTCTGGCTTGTGCAGACTTACCAGGCTTAGTTGGTTTGGCTCTCTCTCCTTACCGAGAGAGAGCCACCTCAAAATATGGCAACATTCAGTATGGGGAACCAGATAACTCAAGTATGAAGCAAAATACATAAAATTACTTGCATGGGATCCTTTGTGCCACCTTTTCAATCTGATATGATTCCACTGTGCTTATTAGTGGGATTGACAGCTGGCTATGTTTCAGCATCTCATCTTCCTGACTGTACACAATGCTGTCTGCTTGCTAGATTAATCCTAATATTTTAGCTGGAGTGGGGTGATTATGTCCTTTTCTGGACAAAATTAGCAGCTACATAGGGTTTGAACAAGATCATTCTGTTGAGCAGGAGGGTCCTCTGGTATGGGTTCTCCAACCAGTCTGGTCATCCACTGCCATTCCGGAAAGCATCATCTGGGCACCTGACCTCCTGCAACCACATAGAGAGAATCGTGCTTAGAGAAGCTTTAAAATGTTTCTAAGAGGTCTCAACCCAAAGAGGGATCACAAGGGACCTAGAGGAGAGGCGAGATATTTATATCAATGTTCCTGAAGCTATGCCACATGAGGTAGGAGAGATCATGACTGATATTGATCGCCTACAGAGATATGGAATGGCTTCATCTAGAGTTCAAAAACATCATTTAAACTGAATGTGACTTATACTGAGGTTCAAGATAGGAAAATGCCGTGATGAGCACAGGGCGACAAGTATTGTGCTAGAACCAGGGACTAGAAATGCCTTTGACAAAAGACAAATGGAGGTGCATGAGACAGCTGTGGAGCCAGGGTTTACATTAAGTGATGTGCACTGTGGAATTGAGTGACTGGTGCTGGGTGTGGGTAGGCAAAAGCAGTGACAACATGGGCTACTGTGGACACCTTGGCTAAAGCAAAGGGCCCACACGTGGGTGGAAACCACAAAAATGAGAAACTTATACACTTCGGTTCCCCGTGACAGAATGAATATTTCACTTACATGTGTGTTGTGAAGTGAATATTTCAGAGGCACTTGGACATTATAAAAGAGAGTTGTGCAACAAGTACTAGATACACAGTGGCCCTTGAGTCAGCAAGGCAGGTGTTTAAACATTCTGCTAAACCAGGAAGTACTTAAATAAGAACCTAAGTTCAGAGTCCCCATTTTGTTATTTTCTTTTCTTTGCTTTAGTCCTAACAGCATCTGCTGCACTGCATCATCCTGCTAAACACATCAGAATAGTCAAGACAACACTTCTTAAAGAGCCAGTTGTTATTTCGTACTAATTTCCTGACAGAAATGAAGCTAAATTGGTTAGAACTTTTTTTTTTTAAGGAACATCAGTATTTGGCAAATAAGGATGCATAAAACTAATTGCATATACTATACATTTCAGTAGAACAGGCTTGAATAGTTCCTGCACTAAATTATTTGTGTGGATCCCACTGTTTCATCTGAGATCATCTCAGCAGGGATGATTATGGAAATGCAAATTTACACTGCTGTTGAGTCCTTGCAAATTTTACACTGTGTGTCAATGATTCACTTAAGGATCCTGGCATGGTTTGCATTCTTTCTTAATATTTAGCAATTCAAACATTTTACTCTCCAAATTAGATAAAATTATTTAAATAATAGTATTTTCAATATCTTCTCTGGGCCTCTTTTTGCTTGCTGCAAGAGATTCCACATTTCATTATTTCTCCTTTGTGCAAGGCATGAGTATGTCCATCACTTCACCTAAAACATGGAGGAGACTTTATGACAGTAATCTTTCATAAAATGACAAAAATCTTCATTCTTTTGTATAGTTTTCTAGTTTATCAAAAACAGAGTCAACACGGATGACAATTTTGCTGTTCGCACAAAATCCTACAGTTATTCTGCCATCTATTGTTTCTACAAAGCTTCCTTCAAAGCCACCGGAAGCTATGCCAATGTAATGATTGAAGAAGCATTCTCTGCATGGAGGTGTTAGATATCTTGTTATACTGACTGATAGAGTTGTTAAAAGATAGCCAAGTTCTTGCCTCTGCAAGCTGTTTTCACGTTGTCTCACACAAACTATCACAGCCAGTCTGACTCCAAGTCTGTAACTATCCAAAACTGGCAAACTCCTAATTGCACTAACCCTTGTACTAAAGAAGAAGCGGCAAATGACCAAGATTGGCTTGCTAAAAGTTAATAAAAAGTTACATCTCATAAAAACATTGTCTTACTTTCTTCTATTAGAAAAATCACATTTTTCTATAAGCATCAAAGGGAAGGAAACTTACTTTCCTATAAATTTCTTTGGTCATTGACTTCACAGACTGAGATGTGAGGTTTTGCTTAAGTCTTACCAACAGTGGAGTCATTTAGAGGGGCTTTTGATATTGCAGACTTTCTGGTATCCAATAAACACTGCACTATTTTACCTGGTGGGAGGCACTGATAGCTTGACTCTATCCAGCCTTCATAGAACTGCTAGGAACTTAATGTCTCTGAAACTGCCATCTCACTGCCATGCTTGCTTGAGCATGTTATTTGAAACTGAATGGACAGATGAGCACAACACTTAACAAGTCACAGGAGGGTAGGTGCCTTACTAACAAGCATAGAAAACAGTGTAGCTCGCAGCTAGGCTAGTCAAACTCACATTTCAGGATATACCAGGTTGTCAAGGGATTGTTAACTTTCTTCCAGTTTATAGCAAGTCTCTGATACGTGCCTCTCCGTCTGCCAAAATTCAATTGTGGAGCAAATTTAGGGATGTTTAAAAAAAAATCACTCATTCTGAAAAGTAAACTGCACTTGGAAGAATTCTCAGTATAAACTGTTTTTTCTGTTATCTCTGCTGTTTAGCGCTGTTTCTGAGAGCAATCATTTTTGGCAGTCACAGTGAAAGGGACAGCATATTTGTGTGGCAGCACTGAAGGTACTTTTAGCTTGAAACTAGTGGTACTCCTTGAAATGAGAGACTCGTGGGAAATGTGCTTGGAGGCCTAACTGACTGGAGCATGCTGCTCTGGGCTCTGTTAGCTATGGCCGTGTTTTGTTGTAGGTTGAAGAACAAGAGGAAGTCTAGTACAACAGAATTTCTAGCCATCCCAAGAATAAAATGGGTTGGATATTCTCCAGTCAAACCATCCTTTTTTTTATTTTTCCTTTGTCAGAAAATGGTGACTCACCACATCTGGAATGATTTGTGGAACCCTGTCAGTTTAGCAAAGTGACAAGAGAACTGTAAGGAGGTTTTCATCATTTCATGCTGTTTCCCTGGCAGGAGGTTGTAGGCCCCAGCAACAGTAACTTCTTCAGCACCACAGGACTTCTATGGGGTTTTATAGCTGTCAGGATCTCTCACAACCATTTGAAGGCCAGAAGGCCAAGGAGCTTTGGGTCCACTTGGAGTTTGGCCCACTGTTGTGCAGCTGAGATCTCACGCTGGGAGCCTCACTCAGGGCTTTCCTTTACACACAGTTGCCTTTTTTTTTTTTTTTTGTGAAAAATAGCTGTTTATATCCATACAAGTAATTTACAGATACTTTGAAAAAAATGAGTCAACACATTTCTTTCTTAAATTGTCTTAAATTTAAAACTTAAAACCAAAACCCACCACAAATTCTCATACTCCAGCATTTCATTCTGCCCAGAGCAATCTTCCTTCCATATTTGGGAGAAGGAAATGTTGAAACGTTTTCTAGTTTTTGATGACCTGCTCACGTAGAAAGCAGGACTTAAGCCAACTAAAAAGCCTGCTCTGTGTGAAAACCCTGCTCTGGACAGCTTTGCCAATGAACTGGAATGCTGCTTCCCATACTCCCCATCTGCTGCCTCACTCATGAACTCTTGGAGCTTTGACTCCCTGTTGCTACACTAGGACCTGGGCATTAAGCAAGAGTCTGTCACACTCTCCTGTTTCAGTGTCATTTTAGCTATTTTGAAACAAAATATTTGGGAACTACTCACTTTCATAGGAAACTCTTGAAATGTCTATATTTTTGTTCCGAAGAATGGGAAAAGAAGTCTAGAATTTCCTACAGAAAAGAAATGTCAACTTTTAATGTGGTGTTCTCAGGAATATCCTTGCTAGATGGCACAACACTGCAGCCTTAGAAGCAATAGAAGCTGGATACAGTAGGTGGAGGCAATCTGAGGTGACCATTTTCTGTGACATCATTTTATTTTTATCTGGGAACAGAAGAGTGCTAACACTTTGACAGCCAAAATCACAATAAGCTCTAGCTGTAGTGAATATAGGGATGTAGACTTGCCTGCAAGTCCTAAGAGGTGTGAGTTTTGGATGCAGTCATATGTACTGCCAAACCTTGCCCATATGTTGTTCTGTTCTCTCACTGGGACTTTCCTACTGTCAGTTCTATTAAGAAATAGCATTGCTCACAGAAATTGCAGAAAATAACCTCTGTCACTCCCTCCCCAACACCCCATTTTCACCTTTACCTTCCATAATTGACTTGGAATAATTACAGCTTTTTAACAAATCTGTTTATCAGTGAGTGACACTATAGCCCTTCTATAGCACTTGTTAGCATGGGGGTGTTGATTAGCCAACCACCCAGAGATTCTTTTCTTTCTCGATATTGGGAAATGGTCCTGGTGAGATTAAAATTACACTGAATATGCTGTTTTCTAAAGAACAGCCTTTTGGCTCCATGGAAGAGTTGCCTCTTTCACTGCGCTGCCAAAGCTTTTCCTCTACACTTCCAAATTAGTATGAGTCATTTTTGCAGAGCACTGAATATTTGTCTGCTAGCGAGGCTGCAGGTGCTGGGTGTTATTCCCAAAGTCCTCCTCACATTCCATGCTTTCCATTGCTTTCCCCAGCACTGCTCTTGCCTCTTTGCTTGTGAGACTGAAACACTCATTCATTTCTTGCTAGGCCTTTGTTGCAGGGAAGCACTGATACTGATCTTCTCCAGTAACCTCTGACACTAAAGGTGTCTGCATGCTCTCT
Source organism: Cephalopterus ornatus (assembly GCA_013396775.1). Lineage (NCBI taxonomy): Eukaryota > Metazoa > Chordata > Aves > Passeriformes > Cotingidae > Cephalopterus > Cephalopterus ornatus. The sequence goes on from VZRE01004970.1 coordinate 298,453, forward strand.
TTGAAAGTAACTACAAACTTGAAGGGAGCGGCCATTGTTCACATTAGACCAGCTGAAACACTTGAAGAACAGAGACAAGTCTTCATGCATGCAAACCTTTCTTGTGGTCTCAGGAAAAGCATCAGACAGACTTACAGTAACTAGTATTGGTAATGGCTACAAAAACACCACTACTCTCATATTATAATCCTTTCTGTAAAGATGCCAGACCAACAGAAAATAGAAAGCTGGGGAGAGGTCCTTTAAATTTTTTGTGTTCTGCGTGAGAAACAATTCCCCAAAATGAAACAATTTTGGTTGGCATTTTTCCTAGATTTGTACTTGCAGAAATCTTACTCCAGAGTGAGTAAGATTGCTTAACAGGGTCACAAAAGTATTTATCAACTGGCATCTTTAAGATTGTCTTCTCTTTTGCCTTGTTTCAGTCATCAGGCCACACTCCCTCAGCCCTGCAGAGCTTCATTTTCCTTCCAGTCTGAAGGCTGGTTCTCTGGTGTTTATTCACATGCATAATAATGTCTTTATGTTTACAAAATATTAGGAAAAATATAAGACTTTTTAGTTTGTAAATAAGAGCAGAATCTACTAGGTAAGCAAGGAAGCAAGAATTCATCATTTAAATCATGGGTTAGATAAAATGAGTACAAAAAGCTGCTTGAAATTGTATCCTGCACTAAAAGGAAAACAGAGCCTGTCATTTATTCACTGGAATTTACTTTTTTTTTCTCTCATGCAAGAAGTGGGCTTCAGTACATGGATCATATTAAATACATCTTGACCTCAGCTGTCTTAAGTCTAGCCCCTTAATCTACATGAATTATCTTAGTTCTCTCCGGACACAGAGGAACAGAGACAGGCAGCTCCTGAGACTAATTCAACCCACCTCTCTTAGAAGAGGGTGAGTAGTCCTGTGTGATTGTCTTGGATTGCCAGTCTTCAAGGTAGCTAAAGCTAGGTGAGATGAGCTCTATTTCCCAAAGTGAAACCCTAGATTTTCCCCCATCCTCTTTTCCTATCATTTGATCTGTTTTTCTCTGAAGTGCTAAAGAGAAAATAAAGGAGATATAGAGTCAATTGACAGGATCCCTGCAGGATGATGACTCTCTTCTAATCATATATATATAGTTTTTTAACAAAAGCTTCAGTTATACTGTACAATCTGTAAAGAGTTCTCTACATTAGGCAGAAATGAAATGAAAAGCATTTATCCCTATATTGCAAAGGGCCCTAGAGCTGCAGTAATCAACACTAGAGCAGTGTATAGGAGATGTGCAGTAAAGCAGAGCCAGGCTCAGTGACTATACAATTCTGTGTCTAAGGTGACTTTGATAAAGAAGGGAAAGTGGAGATCAGTGTTCCACAAGGAGGTTTGGATAGCTTAATCCTGGGATTCCTAGTGGTAAATTCAATATGGTTGGAGGAATTTACAGTTGTATTAAAGCCTCAAGAGCACTCTCCATGCTGATGGAACTAGTGGGACACAAAGTGGCTTGTACTTTGTAGGACCAATCCATTATTTATTGTTCCATTTTATTAAGAAAATATTAGGAGCTGATCTTCATTTTCAAGACCAGTGAAATATGATGAGAACAGTACACTTTGAGGGAGGTCTTCAAGTTTCCAAAAATATTTACCATGGTGTGGCCTTACCCTAAAGTGAGCTGGTGAACAGTAGCTCTTAAAACTATGTGGAGATCCCTTATATAGAGTTCCTGTATGGGGTGCTTGTTCTGAAGTGGATCTCACTGCCACCTAGCCATGGGACCTACAAAAACATTTCAAGTAAATACATAGTAACAACATTTATTGGAAAAAGATGCAGTTTTGCAGATTCCATCAGAAGATCCTTTATCAGTCCTGAAGACTGACTCATTTCAGTACGTAAATAGAGCCTGCCCTGCATCTCTCAGGCATCTAACCACTTTCCAGGAGCCTCAAAACCCACAACAATAATTTCTGGGTGCAACTTAATCTAGATTTTTTGAAGCAGGTGTTTTCCTCCCCCCAAAAAAATTGGTTATTCTAGTCTATCATTTTATTTCTCTTTTACTTAGAAAAGTCTGTAACTGCAATAATTAAACCGAGGCTTTTAACAATAAATTTACCTGAAGCCACTTCTTCAAATATGAAGTCATTAGACTTTGGCCTTTGCTTAGATTTTGCCAGGAAGCTACTTCTTCTAACAGGCATCTCCATTCAGACGAAAAGAAAACTGTCATTCTGCAGCTGGATGGAGTGCTTGGATCATTTTATGAGTTTTGGGCCACATATCATATTCAGTGATGTCCCTCTATTCACCTTAATTAATTTGATGTGAAAAGAAATGGAACTGCTGGAAGCTCGATCTATGCTTTCAAGCCAAGACTACAGGCAGCAAATACAAAGCATATTGCTTTAATGTATACTGATAAAGCAAATGTTTTAGTAGAAAAAATCAGTAGTGTGCTTAAACGAGCAAGGCTGATAGGCTAATGTGTGCATGGTTCAGTACAAACAATTGCACCTTGTACTGGTACAGCATGACTATTAGGAATAAGAAATCCAAATTCTGGTAAATAAACATTAGTTTTGTTACTCTCAATAGCTGTGCAGAAGACAGAAAAGAAAGAAAAATGCTACCCCCTGAGATGCTCAGTACTAATCCCATTAAATTTCAAGCATTCTGATCCCACAAAACACACAAATAAACTTAGGTGCAAGCCTCTGAGTAGTCACATGGAATTATTAGTTCCATTACATTTCCTTCAAATTTATAATCAAACCTAAACTTGCAGCTTCTTCACTGGCTGACACATTGCACCTAAGTAAGGTTCTGTCTGTGGAGTTAGGGACTTCCAGAAGTCCATCCAACTCATACAGGTGGTAAATATGCTCCAGTTCTGGGTCCTCACTTAAATGCCTGGAAATAAAGCTAATTATAGACTTTTCAGGAGAATATCAAAAGCCATGTAGTCAAGAGGCAAATCTCATGGCGTCCAAAAGTGGGTGTGGAAAGTACGGTGCATGTGACATGCCCTTGAAATTTCTTCATCCAAAAACCTATTTCTGAAGTGTGGAATGGTCCTGGGAAGCAAGGCTGCAAAACGACATGGCTAAAAGAAACAGTTAAACCCCTGTGGGGACTGAAAGGCATTTGGGAAAGAATGAAATGCAAAGGCACCACTAGGGATGCCTGAGTATTAAGTGTGAAGTTTTACAATTGCAAGAGGAAGGAAAACAGACTCTGTAAATCTCTCCACTATGATGGAAATACATGTAAGAGGAGGTCAGTTTTCTGCAAACTGATTATTTGAAAGTCATTCTAATTTGTATCTTCTCATTTGAACTTTACCTCCCCTTTTCTCCAAATATATTGTGTTCATATATATTGGAACAAATACATTTTGTTCTAAAATAGAAGATGGATGAAAAGCTCTGAAAATCTGATGTCACTTGGTTCTTTCCATTGGTAGATCTATTGTATAATCAACAGAGGAGCATAGAAAAAAAATTAATTGGGAAGAGACCCTTGGAATTTATTCTGATTAAACTACTGCTCAAAAAAGGCTAACAAAAAATTTCAGAGTTTCTAACTTCAAAATCTTCACTGGCAATGCCATTAACTGTGTTCTTTGATTTCAGTCACTGTGGTTACTGTCAAAAAAAGAGAGAGATTTTTAAGCCAACCCTTTGATTTTTTTGTATTTTTGTGCTCTTAGGTCTGCCTGGCTCCCACTGTAAATTGAGATCTCTCTAAAGTATGTTTTGTTAATGGGCCATGAGAAAGGAAATACACATTTAGCATTCCCTACTATACCTGTGTCCTTTGTTCCCATTTTAGAGGACTGCCATTTCAGAGGGAGCCGAGAGAAGAGCTGTAATAGGGTCATTCCCACCCACAACCTGTGCTGATAGGGGAGGCTCTTTTGCCTAGTCCCACAGTACCTTTCATGATGAAAGATCAAATGTAAACCTTTCTTATGTCTTCTACTGTACTCAACGAGATAGTACAAAGGACCCATACATTTAGGTTTCAGATAACTGTGCTTACGAATATACAGGGCCCAGCTGCATACAAACCTCAGCTGCGTGGAAAGTGTTGGAATCCATCCACATCTGCTGAATTTCAAATTGGCACTTCACATATCTCTCAGAAAACCAATAAGAGGAACATAAAGAAATTAGATATATGTTCCAGATCAGAATTTCCCTGTAATTAGAAATATTTCAAGTCCTCTTCTTCTATTTCAGTAATATAAAATGGAAAAACTCATCATAAGCAAAAGGCAAGTGATTTTCAATCTGCATGTGAGACATCATTTATCATTAGGAGCTAAGAGACCATGACCATTAATTTTTTTTCTCAGGTCTTCCATATCTTGTATTTTTTAACTCATTTTTATATTACGTTTTTGATAAAGTGTTCAACTCACTACTTAGGGATTGTTCTCAAACTATTTAATATAAACCACATCCATACAATATTGAAGGATCTGACTTAAATTAATCTACAGATGAAGGAATATTCAAAGTTTTCTATTTTTTGAGTGTACCGTTCATCTTCATCTGTCATGTCAATGTTGCTCTGTACTGTAAGACTGTGCACTTGTCTTTTCCATTCTAAATTGCTTAGATATCCTTGAAAAGCCAGAAAAATAATATCCAGAAGCAGTGAGCATTTTGTCATCAACTTCATGGAACCCAGAATTCAGCTTATAAAGAAAGGAGTCCTACTTCTGTGGAAGTCTCTGCTCAGTCACCACAGAAAATTAAGTATCAGGTGTGAGAAACTATGGAAATGATGTTCTTATCAGTTACATAAGTGTTGATCAAAATTATTTTGATTTCATGGATGACCCAACTTCATGCATTTAAATGGAGGTGCAGCTAGGTCAATCAGCTGCCAGACAAGAACCAGGTTCAGTAAATGTTAAGGGAGTCACTTCCAGCAATTTTCCAAATGTTGCATTCTCCCATATCATTGCAGGGTGAATGGGAAGCTGTAAGCAGCAGTAAATAACAGAAGAGGATATGATAAAGTAGGGGGGAAGTTAGCTGTAACCTTCCTGTGAGTTGTTTTCCTGCCACACATAGCTTTACCCTGCAGTTGGTTTGCCAGCCCAAAGAATGTCAAGCTGTTGCAAGACATTTGGTTTCAACACATCTATCAATTCTCCAACCAGTGTTTGCTGGATGCACTGTATACACACAATCAGTCTTCCACATACCATCTAAGAGGCACAATTGCATATGAGTCTGAAATGTTGTTCATAGAGACTTTCATTGGTCTGGCACCTTTAGAAAAAATATAAATCATCTGATACCTGTGCACAGCTTGTGTAGGAATTTGCTTCTGAAAACCTCTTTTGTACTCAAGTTTCAGTTCTAAAATGTGTCTGTGATCAGAAGTAGCTTGTACAGTGTCTGCTGCTTAGAGTAGTTGTGCAGTGTATGTGCTCTAGAGAACATTTGCATGCTTTTGACGCAATTTAGAAACAGATTGGCAGAACAAAATATAATCCAGTACAACTCACCACTATCAACCTGGTTAGCATTTAGAGCTTAAGTACTTATACTATTTTTTAAAGTACAAAGACCTGACTCACTTCACATGGCCTTCTCTTATGGACAAATGCTGTCATGCATAGGTCATAACACCTCAACCCACACTTACAGGAGAATGAACAGATATCCATCGACAGTATCTTTAAAATTTGATGTCTCTTATGGGTTCTTTTAAATGAATTTACTATTTATTACAGGGACTGTAATTATTAGAAAAATTTATTGAGAGTTTTGGACTTTTTAATTAATTTAAATAAAAAGACGACATTTTTCTTATTCTTTCTGCAGCTGTAATTTCATTACTTTTATTGTTCCAGCATCCAGTGCAATTAAGAGGACAATCTGACTTTTTTTATTTATTTTTATTATTTTTTATTATTATTTTTATTTTTTTTTTTATTTGTTCATAGTGAAGTTAATATGAAATTTCATTTTCATTTCCCTTATTCTCTGGTGAACTGTCGTGAGAAAATATGCTCAGAGCAAAACCATTTGTTCATGGCATATCTTTGTAATTGAAAAATTTGGATTTCAAATGAAAAATAGTCAGTAAGTGGAGGTGACTTTTGTTTACCATAGCCTAGCATGTCACTGTTCTGCACTGGACACATGTTGGTTCTTAACATCCTAGTTAGGACACCTGCAGCTCTTCTCTCTGTTAACAACTTTCAAGAATCCAAACCCTCAGCAAGCAGAAATGTCTGATTGCAGAGCTGTCTCCTTGCTGCCCAGCTGGGAAAAGCTCTGCTTTACCATCTGCCTCCCTCCAGCACTTCTAAGAACACCGTGCAGTGGGGTGACTAACGGGTGAAGCGCTCTTCTGGGAAGAGTTAGCACAGAATACAAGGAACCTGAAAAGAATGAACTCACTGTGTGGTTGGGGGGAGTGTGTGTGCCTGAAATTCAAACCAAATGTCTTACAGAATTAAGACTGGTTTGCAGAGAGACCTCATGTGTTAAGATTGTAAGCTGATCGTGTTCTGTGAACAGAAAGAGATGAAAAATGAATGCCACGGACCCTGTAGATTCATAGTCACCTGGGGACTTGGGCACGTATGAAACTTCCGGCTCATAAGTAGCCACATTGAAGTTGGTGCCCACGATTAAGCCTCATTGTGAATTATTGGGTTAGTTCTAATTCCTGCCACACGGGACTTCCTTTAATTCTGAATTCATTCACTAATGTTTATAAGACTCACTGAGGTCTTCCAACGTGTATGACACTATTGAAACATTAAGCATCATTATAACTCATGCTTGCAAAAGCAGCTGAAGATGAATTTACTTTACATGGCAGACGGTAATGGCTCGCTTGGAACAGTTACACATTCTGTTGGGTAAATAACAGGAGTGTTATAAATTGTAGCAGTGATATGTTTACATAATAGATGGTGACCACTCCAGAGGTACCATAACAGTCAGCTTAATAATACACATTTTGAAAATTATGTAAATACATCTGTATGTGAGGAAGCAAAATGGCTGTAGAAGATAGAAAGCTGACAGTTACTGGTAAATACTGCACATTTTCAATGCTGTATTTTAATCTTTTTGTGCAAACATGTCCATCTGGTAACTTAACATGATAGCAGAGCAGAAAAGGGAATGTATTCCATGGGCTGTCACTAATGTATACACCAGTGCTGTTAGATGCACTATAGATGGGCTAACCGGTGGGCTGCTGAGTTTGCAAGTCAGGCAGTGCTGCTAAAAGCTTTCAGGCATGTTTGTTCCCCAGGACAACTCCCTCCATCTTCTCGTTCCCCTTCTGGCTGTGTACCTTCACACAGGCTTCCTCCCACACTTCAAAAAATGCAGCCACTTCATTTCTGCCAAGCACATTGCCTGTCCTCCATCTGCACTGTACATCAGGAAAGAAAGTCCTCCCAGCTTTGTTCCCTGTCTCTACAGCAGTTACCTGGCTTCTTCGAGCTTATCTTGCCTTAATTGCTAATATTCTGGGTAGTGAAGTTCTGGTAAGGAATGCTGCTTTATGAAATGGTATATATATCTTCCATACAGCATAACCACGCTGTTAATGGTTGTACTCCCTATGGATAATGGGAAATAACAAGGTAGTATTAACTGGAGAATGAAACCAAATTCTTGACTGGAGCTATTCTGCAGGTGTTTGCAAAACCTTTCTTCTCAACAGAAGCAAAAATGTCTTTTGACCAAAAGAGTTTTTTTTTTCATTGGAAAAGCATATTTTGATCAAAATCATTCATTTTGGAAAAGGAAAAGAAGAGGGACCATATGAAAAAGGCATAATTTTCATCAAGAAATAAAAGAAAATCAGGATACAACCTTTTTTCCCAAAATATTCTGTCCAAAATGGTCATATCTATCTGCATTATTCCATAGCTCTGATGATACATCTACTATTATATATTTTATATAAGGTATTTCCTCATAATTCTTCCACCATTTTAAGAAAAATACCTGTATCACTCTCTTTGGTTTCCTTGTCAGGAAAAAAAAAAAAACAACTCTAATAACTTTTCAAATATTATGCATAAGCTAAGAACACTTTAAAACTTTTTTTTTTATTGAAACAACTTTTAGTACCCTAAAATCATGAGCCTAGAGACAGGAAAACTTGTCAACAAGGAGTTCTGTTAATCCTGTGCTGTAATGGTTGTATGAACAGTCCAGGAGAACTGTGTTCTTGCAGCTTCTGTAGAATAAGAATCATACTGGTCTTTCTATATTTATCTTGTTTCTGTTTCTTTGTAAGCATGTGCAATTCGGGCCCCCATGACAGGTTTTCTGTGGGCCAAGCCACATGAAGTCCAGAAATCAAGCTGCCTTTTCAAATCTGAGTAGCACTTTGCGGGGATGTAGCCTGGTGTTGTAGCTGCTGAATCACATAGGGCTCTGGGTGTGTGCCAACCCTTCATCTGAGCTCATGCTGTGGGGGCATAGCAGAAAGCCCTGTCACCAGCAGAGGAGTCCTCTTGTCCTCCTTGCCCTAACTGGCACATGGAATGTGATTCCTGCCATTGGGTTACCTGGAGCGACACTTGAGGAGGAAGAAATCTGGTGGAGCGGGAATGAGGCACTTGAGAGATATAGTCTGTGGACAAACTGGGATCAGCTCGTCAACTTTTATTTTTTTTAGCAATAAAACATTGAAAAATTTTCTTACAGGGCTAGGGCTGAGCAAGTGCTTCACTCCTCCAAAGCTTCTATACATCTGGTTTATTCACCAGGATATCTCCCTTCACCAGAGGGTGAACCTGGGCTGCAGCTGTCTTTGGTGTCAAAGCTGGGCAGGAGGAGCAGCTTTGAAGATGATACAGCTTTCCATGTTCTTAGTAAAGATTATTCAGATTTAAACTAAAAGTTACTGCAGGGGGATGATTTTTTTTTAACTTGTTGGCCTTCAATAGTGTCTAGGAGCTAAAAAAATTTCTGCTATTACCTACTTTAGTTGCCTGTTTCAAAATCTGTTATAATACTTTGATCCAGATTTGTCCATGACTTTATAAAGATCTTGCTTCCTTGAGAATTCTCTTACCAACCTACAAGTTATATCTCGGCATTAGACTAGATGGCAGATCTAGAGGTTTACAGTCAATTAGATGAAGCCTAGGGTGGGTGGGGAATCTGAATTTCATTGTTATCTGTGTGTGCAGCAACTGGGTTAGGATGAGGACATGCTCATAAGATTGATTTTCTTTTCCTGTTAATACAATGGAGGGATGAGTCTTTACAACTACAGAAAAACCACACCCTGCCATAACAGGATCCCCACCCTGTCTCTGTTCAGTCCTCTTGATAAAAGCCCTGTGCTGTGGACAATACAGATTAGTTTTAGATGAAGCAAACTGGAAAGGTAAGGGGGGAGCATGTTGTCCATTCTAGTTTTCTAGAAAAATTTCAAGGAACCATACCTCATTTTACCCCAGCAATTGCTGAAAGCTCTGTGTCTCATCAATATTCAGTCCAGCTGTGGGATTGGGACAGTTTCACTTTTCAAATGGAATGGTGCTATCTCTTCCCAGAAACATAATTTTAACTGAAATACGGTATTTACTGTATATCCTTTTCTCATTTATTTTGCAACATCAAGTGTCATTTAAAAAAGAGACTTACAGGAAATATTAGGGGGAAAGACAGAAGTACAAGAGTTTCCATCAGTAAGACGCTCACTGGGAAAGTGAGCCACACAGGACAAAAAGGAAAAAAGACATCACCAAGCAAACTGAGCTGACAGGGGTTGATATTATTCTTTCAAAAGTCAAAATGTCATGGCACTAGAAAGGAACAAGACATATATTGTGATATTTTAACTAGACTGATTTATGGTATACTCAAAAGAGTTGCAGAGAAACAACCCCAGTGACAGGTAAATTTTAATCAAGATGTAGGTCTTTCTCTTTCCATCTTTATCATAAAGACATATCATTAGCTTAAAGAGTGACTGTTGCTTTCTTTTTCTTATTCAAGCAGTAAGATAAACTTGATAGGAGAAAAAAAAAGCTGATCTAAAAAGTAGACCAAGTTCTCAAAATTTGCATTTTACACAACACATTTGGGAGTGTTAACTGGGGACAAACCATTAGAATTTTTATTGCAAGTCCTTCAAGGTACAACTCAGTATCTTCAATTAAGCTGTTAAAAAATGGTGAAATTATTAAAAAATTATTAAAAAATAATCTAATCATCTTTCCTCTCTTCCTAATATCCTTTAGTGATGATTACTTGTTTGTAGCCCATATTTTGTTTGTAGCATTTTTAGCTGGGAGTTCAAAATCCACAAGCAAGTCTGATACTTCTTGTCACTGCAATGCAGGGTTAACTGGGAATAGTAACTATTTTTTATTAGCTTCAAAAATCTGGTCTTCTATTTTTCCATCTGTTATTAAAATTTTTCAAGAGATTTCATTTTTTGAGGCGTGAAAAAGACAAACAGATTTTATTGCCTTTTCTTCTTTCCCCTGCAAAACCTAATTAAAAAACATCTTTCTGCACAGAATACACTCAGCCTTTGACATTGTGGGTGGGGAACTCTTCTGAGTAGTCATGCAACAGGAAATAGATTTAGTACATAATTTACATTATAGTATGGAACATATCTTTCTTTCCAATCTGTAGCTGTTTCTAATAATTTTGATGTCAGCATTTGTCAGCAGAAATATATGGAGTGCATGCATATATATGTATACCTATACGTATATGCACATAATTCTAGTGTGTTAGAGAACATGGTGCTTTTTATCTAAAAGGACTGATGTCTGCATTGTAAAAACTGAAAAGAAAGTAAGTTAGCTATTGTGACACCGAAGTAGAGTTGGCAGCTGAATAACTCTTTACTTCCTTGCCTGCCAACCTGTACAAGGGCATCAGGGCTGTTGTGCTGTGAGACTGAGCAGGACCCTGTGGAGCTGCTACTTAGTTCTTGAGGCATCTACACCTCTCGTTCCCTTTACTTATTTCTAGGTTGAGTACAACACTTTCAAGTTTCGATATTTTGTTATGATCCTTGCAATTTTTTGGAGGCATATAAATAAGTTCATTTTGAAGAAGCTCTTTGGCCTGGCTGCGCGAATTGTTCCTTAGAGGAAGGCAGCCAGTAAAATACTCTAGACACAAAAGAAGAAAATGAGAAAAACAGTCCCGATGGGAATGATTTACAGGCAATCTCAGGGAGATTAGCAAGTGGAATAAAAGCCAAGTCTACAAAAGGAGGCAATGCAGAAATGAGATACTGATCTCTCTGCAAGAGACACTGCTCCAGAATTTTGATCAGCTCAACTGAGCAGCAATAAACAAACAAACAAAAGCCAACAGAGCTTACAATAGTTGGGATCATAAAAAACTTAAAACCATTCTGAAAGCCATATCATACAAAGCCAACAGGAGAAACAACAAAACTTTTGGGTAAGCTACAGCCTACCACACCTGGTAAGAAAATTCCCTTACACCCCCGAAGATCTAATGTGAATATACATTATGCTACAAGACCTCCTTAGCACGGGCTGACCATATCTTGGTATTTTGTAAAGCACCTTACATGCTGGGCCTTGTTTCTGTTCAATTATTTCTAGTAATCAACGTCTGTATTTGCTGGCCATCCTCAAACCTCTTTTGGCCTCCAAATGCACACAGTCCTGTCAGCTCTTACACGGTGGTTTGGAATCTTCAACTGGGTTTTTTCGGTTTTTTGTTTTTTTTTTTTTTTCTTCTTGGTCAAAAAAATCCCAAACTACTGAAACTAGACTTTTTATCGATAATGTTACATTCTTGACAAAATTTTAATTGGAAAATGTTTTTCAGTTCCAGGAACTTGTGGTCCAAGTCTGAGAATAGCAAACTGTTTCGGACCAGGTTTTGGTATCTCCTATTTGAAAGAGATCACAGGTTTTCCAGATTTAAGGCATGGTATCTGTTTTGGTTTCCTGATCTGTTAAAAGAATCTGAAAATGGATTAGGACTAACAGGAAACTTCTTCTAGGTCCCTTGGTGTAAACCATGAACATGAATTAATTTATATTAACAAAATGCAGTCAAATCATCCAAAGCAATGTTTGCTGCAGCACCATGATGGATATTTCTGAGCTACCTTGTTCTGTTCCAGGTCTGGGCCCCCTGCACTGCACACTGTTATACAGCAATGACAAATTCAGGCTTTGAAGATTTTGCTGAGGTCCACATCAACTATGATCCAGGTCAGATTTCTTTCCACACTAGTAGTCTTTGCCCACTGATTACTGCTGGAGCACACTTTTGAATAGTTCTAGAGGTTTACCCCATCCCTATTCATAATCACACAGTCAAATGCTCCTTAGTTCAGTAAAAATAAAACTAAAACAGATCCCTAGTTTACAATCAGCACGTCCATTTTGCATTTTAAGAACAGATTGTTCAGTGCAGCAAGCGTTATTCATAATGGAGGCATTTCCCACACAACAAGCCAGGATCTTTTAACTCAACTCCAGGGATTGTTGCTCCCTGGCCTGCTTTTCTAGCTCAAGGATATGGTGGAAAGAAGTTCAGCCTGAGAAAATCATGCGGCACCTCACATTTGTTGGCAGCTTTGAAAGCCTTACCTTCAGGGCCAAAACCTGCACTGTCCTTGAGTCAGTTGTGACCTCTCAGTTGTCTGCATATTAGAGCTGGCTCACATAGAGTTACAACATGAGGCATAAAGAGACTCAAAATCCAGTTTGTTCTGCTATGCTACTGGACATGGAATCACAGAATCATAAAACAATTTGGGTTGGAAGGGACATCAAAGAATATCTAGTTCTAACCCGCCTGTCATGGTCAGGGAAATCTCTTTCATGCAGTGGGGGAGAAAACAAAAAATGCATAAAAGTTAATTAAAATTTATTTGCTGCGTGGAACAGTTATATAATAGGCAACTAAAATATAACATTGATAAGAAATCAAAACATGGATTTCTTTTATATTCAGGATTAAAGACTTCACCATGATATCCAGTAGCTGGAATTGCTAAATAATCCATGCTGGAAGTGGCTTGAGGTTATTCTAAAACAAAGGGAAAAGGACAAAAATCGAAGAAATACAATGGTTTGGAAAGACTTTTCCTGAAAGAGAGATGTACCTTTTAGGGTATTCATGATCCAGTGGGACAAGTATTAGTTCTACTGCATGGACAAATGACTTTTTTGCTACTTTAGAGTCAAAGGGAGAGCCACTTTCCAGAGTGAATGGAGCTGGGTGAATCACATGGTCTATGGCAAGCTCTGGAGTGCTTAGCAAATGAAGTCATCCAGACAGGATTAAAAACAGCTATGTCTCTGTAGCAGAGCCTTGTTTATGGAAAATGAGTTTGGGCAATTGGCTTAGCCTAAGCACATACTGTTCTTTTTTACCTAGGGACATAAGACTTTCTTCAATAAAGTAGTCCTGTCCCAGGCAGAAAATGTTCCTGGGTTTAGTTCATAGAGATGGAGCTTGGGGGAAGGAGGCTGGCCTATCTGTTCCTCTGATTTCCCATAGCCTTGGCAAGCTCCTCAATACATGCAGCAGTTTGTGCTACTTTTTTTTCCCTAGTGAAACCCTACACCTTTTGAGTTCCCTGTGTCTTTTCCAAATGAAGCTGCCAAGAAACACATGAAGCATATATCAGCTGCAATTAGAAAATGGTGGTTTAAAATTATGTTCGTATTTTAAAGCATAAATATTCCTATTCATATGCATCTAAAATGCAAAAATTCACTAGCTGTGAGATTTTTCCTTTACTTTAGCTTATGAAAAACTCCAGGGGATCAGGAAATTTAGAGCACAAGAATGGTTTATTTTTATACCTATTTCCCTTGTCATTTCCTTTTCCCATTCCAGTCCCTCTGAGAGGAACCAATTAACTTGAGACGTTTTCCACATTCATTAGTATCTTCATTAAAAAAAATTAAAAAAGGAAAAAAAAAAAGGCAGAATTGTTTCAAGACTGGTATTTTATGCCCAGCAAACTGTGATAATATTGCCTGTCAGAGTGTAGCAAATAACAAAAGTGCTAAAGATGTAAAATCTGTGAATTAATAGAACTGTTACATTTTGCATCTACACCTGTATCAAAATGGAACAGACACCATTACAAAACAGCAGGTTGCTAAGTAAAGCGTACTTTAAGAAAGTAGGTTAGTGGCCATAAATGAAAAGGTGATTGTCAATGCTGTTGGAGCTAGTTGCTGGAGAAGAACGTAATTAGCACTTTTCAAAAGAAGAACAAACTCTTGTGACTTCAACAAAAGCCTCTAACACTACTCAGACATATAAAAAGTCACCAAAATACCACCTGGGCTGTATTCCACAATCAGAGAGATGGGAGTGCCCTACCTGGGTGCCACCTGCAGAGTCCTGGACCCACAGGGCTTCTGCTGCTGGTACAGCTGTATGTTCCTCTTCTCCCTTTCCCTCTCTTTTCGCCTGCCATTTAGCGATGCCACAGCCACCCTGCCATGATCACAAGCAGTAGCAGGGGCAGGTGATGGGGAGAAGCACAGCACACGGAGGGGGGAGGGGAGAGAGGTCCCTTCACACGTGGGGTCTTTTCACCCAATTTGGCTGGCTGGGGGTATTGCTCTTGTCCCAGAATACTTCTTACATGTCTGCTTTGGTTTGGGCCTGATGCTTCGCTCCTTTGCCTTTTGGCCTCAGGAGAAAAACCCTAGGTCAGTAATGGTGTAGGAAAGAGTTACTTTTGCTGTGTACATACAGTTCCCTGCTGTTTATGACTGTATTTCTATAGGCATACCATTTCTTTTTGCACACCACCATCTCGTTGCATACCACTTTTTCATTATTGTTATTGCTAGTAAATAGCAGGTTCTTTTCCGCTGCTCTTCTTTATTACCGAGGGGGCTGGAATTGACTCAAGCTGTCCAGTCAAAATTACATATAATATCCAGAAGTCCTCAAATGGCATTAAGATTGAGGTAGGTGGTTCTTACACCCACTCATTTTAATTCTTTGCCATGGAGATATGAAGTCCAGTGCAGATTTTTCCCGTCCTTCAAAGATTTGTCAAAATGTCATAGGGTGAACATTAGGCACTAAACGATAGTATACCTTGGAGCAACTCCAACAAGGTTTCATTTTAGGATTAGGAAAGCCTATGCATCAGCAATATGTCACACTTCTTCATGCTCCTCTCCATATTCGTTCCCCCTTGCCATGCTTAGAAAGTTGTCGTAAAGCTATCAGTTCTCGCTAGACTGACAGCAACCCTTCTCCAACCCATTTACCACAAAGGACTCTACAGTCTTTTGCAGTGACAGTTGCCCAGCACAGACAGGTCTGACATTATGTTTTGGTGAAGTTTCAGCAACTTGCTCTGTAATTCCTAGCTGAATTTGTTTTTTCCTATTATTAGGGTTTCAAAGATGCCAAGCACAACCAGCATTTAAGGCCTGCGGTTTGCAGCTGTTGTCAAGTACAGTCAATTCTAACAGCAACTACGGTCCAGTTGCTGATTGAACAAAGTGACTGGATCTTTGTAGCTCCATCTCAAGTATTAGAGAGGGAGAGAAGGAAGAGGGAAGGAAAATTAAAGCATTTGTGATGGAATGAAACTGTCAAACCAAAAATAATGTGAAGAAACTTTTCCTAAAGCTTAATCTGATCTCCTCAAATCTGTGGTAAGGTTAGAAAGGCTTTTTGGTAAGAAACCTCTAGTTCCCAAGATCCTGTTTTTTCAAGACCCAACTCAGAAAATTCAATGTGTTGCTATATGAAAGACTAAAGTTTTCCTGACTAAATTATCAAGAAGATTACAGCTGCATTCAGCAACTGCTTGTAAAATATTGTTCCTCTGCAAGAAAAAGACACCAATTTTAGGGAAAGGGCTTTACATATGAATGCTAATCTATAAGTTCAGACCTAGAAAAGAGAACTTTAAATGCAAAATTTAATATGAGAAACACAAGAGCTGTTTGAGTTCTTGATAAACATAATACATTACAAATATCACACAATACAGCTTCCACATCTCACTCATATTTGCTGAAATAATTTAGTATCTGTTACCATGTTGCCTAAAAGATTTCATTGCACATAGAAGATAAACCTGAGCCAAGTATCTCAAGCATCTTTCTGTAAGCACAGAGTCCATAAGCACAATACCTTATAATAGAAAGTATTTCAGTGTCAGAGTGCTGCAAAAATCTCATGCTTAAGAATATTACATATAGGACAGTTCACCTCAGAAATTATGTTTAGCTTTTTAAAATAACATTTTTCTGATTTTAATCAGCTTAATTTTTCAGTCTCCTGTACTTAAAAATACAGGAAACAAGAATTAGACAATGGATAAAAGAGCTTATAGTAACTAAAACAAAATTTCCTCCCATGAAGTCAGAGATCTGAAC
Organism: Cephalopterus ornatus; assembly: GCA_013396775.1. Classification (NCBI taxonomy): domain Eukaryota; kingdom Metazoa; phylum Chordata; class Aves; order Passeriformes; family Cotingidae; genus Cephalopterus; species Cephalopterus ornatus. Next base: position 314,835 of record VZRE01004970.1, read on the forward strand.
CTTGCAGGAATATCAAAGTGCTGCATATATTTTCTGTGCACTAAACTAAATATTTTTGAATACCATAAAGGCTTTTAAAAATAAATACCTTAGAGCACTATTCCTCCAAAAAATATTTTTAAGAGACGCAATTTTGGTTTTTGTTTCTATATTGTTTGAAAGAAGAAAAGAAATTCTGATGTAGTGGAAGCCAGAAAATAAAGCAAATGCTATAGTGTTCCTGTAGAGAAACAAATAAACAAACAAACAAAAACCACTGCAGGCAAAGATGTACTAAGCTATCAGATTGTAATGGCAGTGAAGGGAATCACATACACCACATTAGGAAAGGGAAACTAAATGTAAAGCTAAGTCAATCCCACTGCATAGAATAAAAAATATAACCAAAGCACACACATGCATTCTATTGGCTTTACTTGTCCCAGCCACACATCTACAGATTTCAGTGGTTGATTAGGGATATGACAGATTTTTGCATTTTCATGGGTCTGCTGCTTGCTTGGGAATATAAACTCTGTTCTTGACAGTATATTGCATGTGAAAGATGGATGTTTGCAAAAAAAAAATGCTAAATGTCCTCAAGCCAAGCTTAGGGCTCTGCATTTCATGTTTTCCATGGCGCTGGGTTGTACAGTACTCAGCCTGCTCTATTTGTTAGGGATATCCATGCCTGTTCCACAGGTAAAATGGAGTGATAGAGCCAGAGTAGTTTGCATGAAGAAAAAATGTCTAATATTTGTAAATGTTTTCTAAACTGTTGAATAACAGCTGAGACTGTTCTGATGTCACAGGTGCCTTTGCAGTGGAAAGATTGGCAAAAAATGTTACCCACTGATCAGTGACAGAGTAGCTGCAGCTAAATTTTGTGAGCCTTTTGTCTCATGAATTATGACTTCAGTGATATGATCATTGATCCAGCTCCTACTGAAGTCAACAAGAATCTTTCCTTCGACATTCTAGAGAAGCTGGATATAAATAGACCTATAAAGTCAGTAGTCTTCGGGCAATACTACTTTGGCTTCAGATGGAGGAAAATGCAGCCCAATAAGGCTGTAAATATTTCAGGATAGAGTGATATACTTGTGCTGACACAGCAGACAGTTTATTTTTATCTGGACGTAAAGAGTATTTCAGACAGTTTCTTGATTTTAGCTGGTTAGAGTAGAGTTTTAAAATTCACAAAATACTGCATTACAAGTGGCAGGTGTATTCCTCACTGCTGTGGGTCAATGTGAAATTGTGGGACAGTTTTGAGCTTGAAAGAACTTGCCATTTGCCGTGTTGATGGACATTCACTGAACGGCTGCCTCACCATGAGAGTTAAGTGAAACTTTAGATTTTAGCATTTTGGTATATCCATGTATCGGCAAAATTCTGATGCAGCCTTCCTTGGAGTTATTGCATGACTGAACTTGCAAAATATGGATGATTGATTCAGAGAGGCTGATACTCCTCCTTGTGCCTGAAAGGATCTTTTAGAGAGCCATTTTCCATGTTTGCTTATGTTTCCTGCGGAGATTAAATTTATGGAGTAAGGCTGTTACTAGAACTAGTAAATGGGCGTGGAAGAACCTCACAGATCTTCGCACCCAGAAAATTGCTGTGGGATTCAAGTTCTCCAGCACAAGAACATGTTAGGAGTGGGCCAAGAAGAAAGACGTGAACAGATCTCTCAAATCCTCAAAGAGACCAGAGGGAATTGAACTAAATGGACACTGAGCTACCTACATCTAAAAATAAACACACTGCATGAGGAAATAGAAGTATGTGCATGGTGGGGATTGAAGGAAATTCAGTTTTCCTATTGGAAGATCTGGCATATGTCATGCATTGCCCAATGTTAAAGAAACAGACTGTATTTTCATCACTGCCTGGTAACTCTGGCCATTCCAGTGTATGTGTGCATGCTAAGACTGTGTGTGTAAAAAAGGACTTTTTTTTTTATCTTTTGCACCTTCTCTTCTCTTCAGTGGACAAATCTGGCAGGAGTTTACTGTCTTTGTACTCCTGTGTCTGCATGACCTCTCCTGAGAACAAACGCTGTATGGGAAAGTTTTGCCCTGCAAATTTTTATAGCTCTACTAAATTATTGTGCACACACTTAAAACTATGTCTTTCAGAATAAAATAATGTGGAAGCCCTTTTAGAGAAAATTACTATAGGGAAAACATATCCTTCTTCTCCTCACACAACATCAGCACATACCATTATTACGTATCTGTTCCTGTCTCTAATCCAACCATGTGTCCTGGCACATATTGAAATATCTGTATGTTAGACAGTTACTTTGAGCAGCTTCAAAAATTACAAGCAAATTTTAAGCAAGTTCTGTGCTTCGTCCTTATGGCCCAGTTCCTGTTATCCATCAAGTCTGTTTTCAAATAGGACGCGTTTTTGGTACTGCAGAGTCAACAGCGCTGGAAAGTTGGCAGGTATGCTTGTTTAAACAACATTCCCAAGTAGTCTCCTGGCAGGTGTTTCCAGAGTACTTTGAGCACAATTCTTTGGGTGGGATATCTGCCAAAGTACATAGCAACAGGGAAAGAAGTGTTTTCCTTTTACCGCAGTTGGGACAGTGCAGTGTTTTAGATGCTGCTCTGTGCATCCTTTTCAGGAGCTTATACCTATACAATGGCAAAATACAGCATCTTCCTGCCTGTTTAATGCAAGTGAGTTACGGAGTACCAACTGGTAGGTTATCTTCCTGGTGATGGGCCAGCCTCTGACATGCCTCTTGCGCCAATCTAGTCTTTCAGCTATATAGAAACCTTTCACCTTAGAACTCTTTTCAAAAGACTGTCATCCTGCAAAGGTTTGTGCGAGTTCAAAGCATATGTTCATTTCACAGCTGGCCAAATGAACAAAATAAGAAGGGTGAATGAGGCAGGAGAGGAATCAGAGCAGTTTTGTCTAACTGGCACTGATTTTTATTACAGCTGAACCTAGCTTTTCTTAATTGAAACCTGTCCTTTAGATTTGAAAAACACAGGACTGGTTTTATAATCCTTCTGGCAGCCTGTCCACTTCTCAGTATGTGTTCTGGACCTAAAACTACCCTCTGTATTATCGCTGCAGAAATAGTCTCTCAGATCTGTATACTCTTACTTACATACAAATGCTCTCTGACCCAAAACAGAAACAGGTATGTGGAACAGTAAACAGACATCAAAGACTAAAGGAAACATTAACTGGGGGATATGCTGTTTTGAAATTTAAACTTTAATGCCATGCTGAAATAAGCCCTGTTCAAAGACATGGTCACAGCATTTTTAGTTGTTAAAAGAGTTCTTAGTAGTCTAATACCAAATATGCAGCTGCAGGTGACCTGCACTCATGCAGCCTTGGCACAGGCTATGGAGAGTGCTCTATAGCACAAAACTGTTTTCCAAAGTAAGGGCTTTCATATCAAATCCAATTCTAGCTTTTGATTAGAAAGAAAAAAAAAAAACAAAAAAACACCAAAACAAAACTTTTTCAAATCAAATCACTTGCATTTTTCCTGGATATGTAGACAATCTAATGCAGAAGTTTCACTTCAAAACCTTTCACTATTGAAGAACCTGTGTAAGCATCCATACTGCCACCTATTTCACTTGAGATGTTACTGTGCACATGGCACAAATCCATATTGCCTCCATACTCACACTCATCCCCGTACTCACCTGCCCCACTGGCTATATAGTGAGCTAACAATACCTTCATCTCTCTCGTTCATAACTTCTGGAAGCTGGCATAGACACAGAAACCTCTAGTACTCTGTGAGCTGCAAACAACAATATTGTATGGTAAATACTGCAGGAGGGCAAACAGAATGGGTGGTGATTCTTTTTCTGTTTCATTTTGTAAAAATCTTCATATCTCTATTGAAATTATTTGGCACAGAATTTTCAGATTCTTGGAGCAGGCTGCCATCAAATCCAGCTGGTCTGGCTACAAATTGTGTGGACTGGCAAGGACCTTCCTTTGTCTTCTGTAGCCGCCAACCTTACTGTTTCCCTCAGCCTGTCCTCTTTGCCACCCAAAATTCACCTTGGCCTGAGCTAGAGACAGTCTCTTTTCTAGGGGCTTGGCTTCTCCAGTGAGCTGTGACTCCACCTGCCTTCAAAACTAACTTCAGAGCTCTCCTCTTGTGAATAGGTTGTATGTGACTATTTCCATTACTTTTCTGTGTCTTTGTTGTCTAAGTGGAAGGGGGAGCACTGTGCAAACACAACACTAACACAGGCAGCCTGGCATCAGACAAACCCTTCTCCAGGTGCAAAGGGTGGATGAGCAGGAGAGCACGAGGACATAACTAAACACCGTAGGGTGGCATGGTAGGTCTTAGCGGCCCTGCTCTTGTTGCACTGTGCCATTATGAGCATTGCAGCAAACAAAAGTAGACTTTAAAAGAAAAACTGCCCAAAACAAAGCACAAGTGATTATTTCAGGGGAGCCCAGCTCAGATAAGATGCTTAAATACTATGTCTTGGGGGACAGTCTTTATAATAAGTCCTTACTAGATTGTTTCTATTAATTTGTGTAATAAGTCTTTCAAAAACAAAACAAAGAAACATGAAACAAAGAAAATGTGCAGCTGATCCAGGGAAATCAGGTATTCTATTCCTAGTTTTGGTGTCTGACTTATAAAACTACTTCTCAGTGGTACACATAGATACTTGAGTAATACTGGGGCATTACATTCACATTAGCTAAGTGTCCTTTTCTGTTGCTTTGTAGACATAACCTAGTTATCAATCATTTGATATTCTCAGAGGGTGATATTTTCTCTGATGCTGGCTCTGTCCCCAGGGAAGAAAGTAATCCAAGAAAATAAATAGAAATGTTTTAAGCCTGAGTGAAGCAAAATTTGAGTGAATATCTCCAGAAATGTTTATAGTACTTGCCAGTTTATGTTGCTCAGAATAAAAATAGAGGGAATAATACTAGTACTGCTTGTATTAAAAAAAAAAAAAAAGACAACAAACAAAAAAAAAAGGCAGGCTATATTCTGAGACTTTATTGGAATTCTAAGCATTTCCAGGTGTTGTGCAAAGCTTACAATATAAGGATAGAAATTTTCCCAGCCTCCCATTCCTTTTTGTTTTTGCTTTTGCTACTGTTGTAAAGATACTAGACTGACAAGCCTAGAGGATATTCATTTACCTTGCCACAGATTCATATGCTCCTGACAACTGGGCTTTTCCGTTCTGATCTATGATCATATTTCTTGTTTGACTGGATTCCTTTATGTTGTAGCTGTCTACCTTCTCCAGATGATGGAGTAAGACCATCACCATTTTCCAATTAGAAAAAAAAAAAATAGTCCATGCAAATTGCATAAACCCACCATGGACCTCAATGTGAACACAATCACTTTCAGTGATGATAATACTTTTTAATCACTACCAAAATAGGCCTGATATAGTCTAGTGACCTAAAAACCTCAGAATTACTTTATTAATCCTGTAAATCTCTGGACTACTCAACCAGAAGTTGGATCTGTTGCATCTGTCTAATTGTCAGGCTGATGGACATGCCTGTTCAAGGGATTAAGGAATTTTTGGTTCCCAACTAATTTGGAATGGGCATACATATTCAAACAACTAGCCTTTCATTTTTGGGGTTTGCTGAAAACTATCACTTTTAGCTAGTAAGTGCTCTTGTTTGGGAGAGTGCATTACTGGTGTGGCTTTTTAAAGGAAAATATTTAAACATATGTAACCTCACAGGTTTGCATCAATGAAACAGGCCCTTGGAGACAGAGCTTTGGAAACTGTAACAGAAATTGTCAGAGCTTTTCTAAAACTTAGGGGGTTCTGACTGTCAGTCTTACAGATATTTTTTGAAAGAGGAATTTTCCTCAATATTTTACTTTCCTTACAATTCTGGATGTAACTTCAATGCAATCCTGGCATACTTTCTCTAGCGTGGGCAAAGGTCTTGCAACCAAAATGGAATTTCTGTGAGTGTGGTTACAACATGCTTCTTCCACAGAACCTGACAACCAAAACAGGGAAGAATGTGCTGAGTTATCAGTATGGGGGCTTTTTTTGCCAAGCATGCTAATGCCTGTCATCTTCTTTGAACAGTCACTTCTGAAATTCGTGGGAGTTTATCCGAAAGACTGTCAAATTGCCAACAAGGATTCTGTATTAAATCAACGGGTCTGACTGCAAAGAAATCCCCATGTTTTCCTCTGTTGAGTGCAAGGTGCATAACAACAATTCAGTGGGTATTTTCCTGTAGAAAATAGAAAGCACTAAAAGCTCGGTGATTAGTCTGTTCCATTGCAAAGAAGGCAGATTTTGAAATGCCAGCCCATGCAGGACAGTAATATGGAATATCAAAATTTAAACATAGGAAGAACAACAAAGAAGTAGCACATTAGAACTGCCTATTGGAAGGTAACACACTTTCTAGCAAGACAAGGCTAGGAAGGCAAAAGAGATTCGAGATTCTTTGGAAGGGTGCTGTGGCCAGGACTCTCAGGAAAGAATTCTCAGTGAAGACACTAATGGAAGACCATGTGTATAACACAGACTGCTTTCTTACAGGCCGTTGTCCTAAGCTTTGTCAACATGACATGTCATTTTAACAGTTGTTATGTATGTGTTCTTTTCTGTGACACTAGCTAGTTCTAACTATTACAGCCCTCTTTTAAAAATAATTGTCAGGACCCAAGCATTTGTTTCCCAAGTCAAAATCTGAAATTATCTTCAAACTTCTATATGCAAGTTCTAGAGTTGAAATGACCACTCCCTCATAACATCTTAAATGCCAGACATAGTAAATGATTGTCAATGTTTTCTTTGAGAAGAAATGTAATGATTATAAGGCAAAAACTATTCAATGTTTCTTTTTTTTTCAGTCTGTTATTAGTTCTGTGTTAATTCTCAGCTTCTAACATGCTGAACAAAACTAGCAAATGTATTTCCAGTATATCCTTCTGCTTTACATTTTTTTTCAGGAATATTGCAGCAAATAGATTCACTAAAGCTTTCTTAGAAACTATGAATTTTAAGTACATATTAGGGTTCATCTGCAGAAAATAAATTTTCAACTCATAAAACCTAATTTTTAAACAAGATAATCATATTTCAGCAGCTGAAATAATTCCACCTCAGCTCAAAATTATTGCCATACAACTGAGTCATTGTAACAGATCATCACCATGCTTTTAAATCAGTGCCAAGCAGAGTCAAATTAGTTACTGCAAACAACCACTAGTTGTTATCCTGCCACAGAACAGGAAAAATACTCAGTGGTCAATATACCCAAACCAGTCTAGCCCACAGTCTAAGAGTTTTCAATATTCAGTACTCACTCAACTGTTTGCAAAAGATGCAGTCACTGAACTTCAAAAAGCATATGCATTGGAGGAAAATTGGAAGGTGCTTGCTATTTGTTTCCAAAATTTTCATTTGATTCAAGTATATGATTTGTTGCAAATTATTTACTGGTTCCATTAATGAGAGAGAGAGATAGGAAGAGAGAGAGAGGGAGAGAGAGAGAAGAAAGTCATACAACTGCTTCAAAATAGAAAACAGAGGTAGTATTGAATGTCTTCAACTACAGTGTCAAGAAGAAATTTCTGTACACAGGTCAAGCTTCAACTGGTGCAGGAAAACATGTAAGATGGAATTCGCATCATATCACTTCAGTCATCTGGAAAGCAAATATTTAATTTGGTAGCAGCCTCAGTATGCCCTGTAGACAGTGGCAAGCAGGAACCTCCTGAAAAACCTCATCTACCTCAGATGAATTGAATTCTTCTCTCCACCGATTACAGAGGAAGCTTCAGTGACTAACTGAATAGCTCAGACAACTATCTTTTAGTAGGTTAACATTAAGTGAGATGAATCTTCCTTAGAGGAGGGCCAGAATTAGAGGTCAGAGTTTATTGTGTGCATGTTTGTTTTATGCAGGCAGTACTTTGCCACAAGGACCTCTGGCTGGTGACGGACAAATGTATTCAGGACATGGTTGTCCTGCCCCTGGAGTGGTTCTTGCTCTGTGAAGCACAACAACCCAGGGGCTGGCAGCACTGGGAAAGAGCAGCTCAAGGAACAATGGGCTCACAGCTGAGCTGTGCACAAATGAGGAAAGGAAGCCATTCGTCATCTCTAGGCCATAATGGAGAGCCACTTCCTATTAATTAGAGAAACACAGAAATTGAAAAAATAAAACAAGAAACTTACGTAATATGATCTCAGAGCTGGCTGATTTGCTAATATAAAACAGAGTGGAAAAAAAAAAGGCTGATAATGTGGAACAGTAGGGCATGACTGCTGATCTCATAGAAAAAACATGCGGAAAATACTATTCACAACACTGGCAAAATGACTTCATGTGAAAGGAAGATTTCTTCTCTTCCAGTGGGCAGAATGTTCCAAAGGAACCTGCACGTGTCTGCATGTGTGTTTTTCCATCAACTGGCATGCAGAAGGCTTGGGTATCATAGCAGGCAGTGCTTGGTTCACCTGATGTGTGTATCTTTGCCCTAGATTAGGACACTGGTAGATTGTATTTGAGATACTTTTCCCACTTGAGCTCTGGCTGTAAGGCTTAGGAGTATTTTCTGAGGTTTCAAGGGTTTGGGGAGCAAAAGAAATTACCAGACTCGTTACCAGACTCAGTCACTCACTTCTAGCTCCCTAGACACAACTGGTAAGAAAATCAGAATTAGCAGCAGGACATGCTCAGTCCCCACTTTTTAAAACTGGAGTCTAGAACATGGAACAAATGACCCAAGACACTCCCTATTAGTTCCGTGTAGTAAACATGTACACTTTTTATTATTTTTGTAACAGTTTTGAATGACTGAAGAAATGCATTTGTTCATGTACTAAAAAAAAAGAAAACACAAAACCAAAAACACAAACCCACAAAAAACCACAAAAAACCTAAACAAACAAACCTTCATGATACTGTGAAAAAAAATTACAACACAAAGCTCCCCTTCTCTTTCACATACTGCAAAAAAGTTTTAACAGTGACTACTTTTGGAAGAGATAGTGTGTTGTGCTGACATATGAGATGTCCAATATTTTGCATGAAATGTGGTGGTCAAAATCTTTAGCATCTCCTAAAATTTTAGTAGGAAATTCTTCATGTGTTTATGAATTCTGACTCCCACTATTACACACTCAAGCACTATACTCTTTTGCTTTTATTGGCAGGAAAAGGAGTTTGACAGGGGCTGATCAGAGATGAGAAAAAAATTTTTGGCCTCTGTTTTTCATGCTGTTTTTCCTGCCCTCACAAAGTTTATAATAAACCTGGGCATTGAATGAGATTCCACACATGCTGAGAAGTGAACAGAAAGTGAATAGAAAGAGACCCCAGATGTCCCTTTAGAGGTGAGCATGGTCCTCTCCTGAACAAGCATCTCTTCATGACTTTGCTGGAGATAAATGTGCCACACAAGCAAAAATTGTTTGACTACTGTCTCTGTCACCCCCTTGCTTCCTAGCAGACCTGTGTTTCCTATCTGTGTATTTTTGGAAACATCAAAGTGATGACAAAACTGAAGTTTTAATCTTTGCCCAAGAGAAAAGAAAACCTTGTCAAGCCCTTTTACTCTGGGTACTAGGTGCTTGCTTGAGTATTAGTATTGTTTTGTCCTTAGTTACCAGCATCTCTGACACCTGGTGTTATGACACAGGGGCACCTTCTAATGCTGTCAAGCAGCAAAATGAATTATTTTATTGCTCGTAAGTGTTGCATGCACCATCTTGCCTTGGTATTGTTATTGTCTGGATTAAACTGATGTGTTTCAGGTAAAATCTACTAGGAGCACCCAGTGTTTTTGTTAGATCAGGCACTGAGCTGACTCAGATGTAGCTTACATTGGCTTTGGGTTCTTTTTAAAGGGCTGTGCAGATGCCATGGCAACCAACCCAGGCTAAGAGAGGCAGGCAGGACATTACTAAATGAGGCTCTGAGGTTTTCAGTGCAGTTCACTAGAGAATAACCTGATGGCCATATATATTATGTGGCACTCAATCAGGCTTTTAAAGTATTTTTTTCATTAATAAAATGGTTCTGTGTAATTTCTGACCTGAGGAAAAACAGCCTTGGTATTTGCAAAGGCTCTAAAGATTGTTAATATTTGACTAGATCCTGTCACTTTAGCAAACCAAGCATCGAATGCCATAAGGGATATGGAGCGTAACAGGAGTTTGTCCTTTTGTTATTCATATAGGAAACATACAGTGCATAGTAAAACTTTATTCTCAGTCATTTCATTTACCAAGAATAGATCTAAGAGCTGCAAAAGTCCACAACAGAGATCAGCAAGAAAGGTAGGAAAGCCAAAGATGGCACACAGGTACTTTTTCATGCTATGTGGTCTAGAGGTAGGAGCAACATCATAACAGAGAGATCCGTAAAAGGCAACACCTCCCTGCTTCTGTTTAAATTTAAACTGCACTGGAAACCATTGTCTCATAAAGAACTGAAATGCCTTCAGTAAAACACTCTCTCTTGGAGGTGCAATATGTCCTGAATTCTGGTGTGGTTTTACTAGGCAGGTTTTAATCTCTATTTCAGGGGAAGAAAATTACATCCTGATGCAACCCTTTCAGATAGGTTGCTGCCTTCTGACATAGAGCACCGAGCAAAATACTATATTACCTAGATAAGGGGAGATTTGGAATGTAAATTGCGCCCCACATTTTCTTCTAAGAAAATTTTCTTTGCTCTCTCTTTCATTTTTAAAACAGTTGAAAATATGTCACATACCTTAATATGGAGCTGAAATCTTAATCACAGTTTTATGAGGTCTGTTAAACTGATATGTATTCTGCAATGTGGGAATTAATCCCAGGGGGTCTTCAGGCAAGCCTGATGTCTCTAGTTATCAAGTGCTTGTCTCCTTGAAGTATGCGTGTGATCCGTGTGTTTTTCAGTGTGTACAGTGTATTCTGTGTTACAATTTAATGAGATAAAGACAAGTGGAATGTGCACACTCAATCAGTTCAAATGATAGTATTTCCTAACCCATATCACCAAGAAAGGCTCACAGCTGTTCAGGCTCATTCCAGTGAGTAATAGCTTTCCAAGGAAAAATGAACGATAAAAATAGTAGAAATCAAAATGTAATTAGAGGCAACTAGTAATCTTTCTGTCTTAATTACAGCACTGCAATTTTCCTTACTTCAGAGAGAGGACTCCTGAGAGACTTTTGCCCACTGGATTGTTCAGGGGGAAAAATGAAAATCTGTAAATTTTTTGTCCATTTCCCTCTTGTGTGGTTTCTTTCTTTATCCTAAAGGCTGTCAGGTTCATGTCCTTTTAATTTCATCATCTAGGAATGTGCTAGCAGTGGTGTGGAAGTAAAAAAGAAAATTGAGTGTTTCTGAAATCTTATGGAAGAATTAGGCAAAGTTTTGAGAGAGCATCGTCTGCATTGATTTAGAAACTAGTGATTTATCATTTTCAAGGGAAATTGTTTAAAAAGTACTTGAAACTACTTTTATGGAGCAGGGTGTATTACTTTACATATTTTGAAGTTGTTGGATGCTTCTCCAAATTAGAACTACCCTCCTTCTTTGCTCCTCACTCTTCATGTCCCTTTTCTACACATTTCTCTAGTGCCTGTTTTTGCCCTGTGTTAGATTCTCCATATTCTGAACAAAGTTCTTCTCCTTTTTCCACTTTTTATCTTCTCCACTTTTAGCTTGTCTTGCCTTTTCTATAATAAGCTGTTAAATCCCATGAGTTTTCTAGAAGAGAATGTTGTGGATACGCTCTGCCTCCTCAAGGGCTTGTCCTTCCATCTCAGATGTGTCTCTGCTCACCAGAACCCTTCCACTGCTTCATTTGGTTGTAAGGGTGGGATTCACTCATGTAAACACAGGTGTCCAGAGACATTTCAATGCCTTAGGGTATTCTTTAAGGCCTTCAGTTGTCTTTCTTGAAATCTTTCATAGGGCCTGTGTCATTTGGTGATGACAAAGTCATGCTTAGGTAACTGAATTGTTCCCTTTTAGACCGTCTTCCTCTTTTCTGGCAAACCGTGTTCTCTGTCAGAAATACACAGTCTGCAGGCACCAGACAGCCTGTCAAATGTCTCCTCTCTGGCATATATATTTCCTGGGAAGCTCCAGCTGTTGTTCCCCTGGAAAATTTTTTCACAGTATCAAATTCTGATACTGAAAGAGTTCTAGAAAAATGAATAAGTCACTATCGCATCAAGGTTTATCCCTTGATAAACCATGTTTATCACAAGGATATTAAAGACAGAAAAATTATCATCCATACTTGAATCTACGTCCTGGTTTATCTCACTGTACTTTTCATAGGAGTCTTGACAGAAGGAAATGCGTTCAGGATTATATCCATCTTGTAGGACTAAATCCTTATTTCTCAGTTTGTGAATTTCCCTTCCTAGTCTCTGATAACCCTGTTTCATTCTACGTTTCCCACATGAGTTTCTGTGAAAATGCAGCCCAGTCAGGAGTTTTGAGTGCAAATCTGAAAGACTGAACAAGTGAGTGCAACGCGACTTCGTATTCTGATACCTTTTGTATTGTTCTAAACCCTAACTCCATACAGAGCCTAGAGAGTAACTGTGAAGCTCAACACTATTTCAAATAAACAGGGTTTTGAAAATGGTGGCAATAGCTGAATTCTGCATCCACTAATATCTTGCAAAACCCCAATGAACTCAATGTAATTCTTCCATGAATGTGTCTGCCTTTTTTCTTTTCTTCTCAGGGTAAATATTTGACCTTAAGTGTCAGATTATGAAACAAATTCCTGAAAATGCAATGTTTTTCTAAGAAATTAATCCAATGTAGAATGTGCCTTGTTAGTCTAGAATCTGTTGTCTTGGGATTTTCTTACATGTACAAGTATTACTGTAAGGAGTCAAAAGAACTGACCCTTGAGAGCCCCTTCTTATGGGAAACAAAAGCCAGAAAACATGAGTATTCTGAGCAGGTTGAACGGTGCTTCCTAAAGATATTTTTAAAGTGAAGTGGGAAAGCATCTATGTGAAAATCAGTTTTTTGCCAAAGTTTGTATCTCCTCCTCAATATCTTAGTAAAGACAGGCTAGGAAATCTGTGGACAGTTGTTACCAGCAGTAGTTTTGGCTAATTTCCTCTCAAAAAAAAATTTTCCATCTTTCAGGCACAGCCAACAATTTGAGATATAAGTTAAGATAATGAACATTGCCAAGTATATAATGTTGTTAGCCAGGTATGTACAATTAGCCATGTGTATCATATTGTTCTTATACTTGTGTGTGTGACAGGATTCCCTCTTGATCTCTCTAGCCATTAGCTTTTCCCCTAAAGACTGACTGAAGGAAAGCAACATATTTAGGTCATAGTCTGGTCTTGTGGGACAGTATCACAAGATGGCAGAAACAAACACTTGGCTGTGGAGACAAGCAGTCATGCTTGCTTCCAGGTTTCTTTTTTTTTTTCTCTTTTTTATGTACTTGTGAAGGAGTAATCATGGGCATTGTCAAGGCCCATGATACACATTTGTACTAGAGAGTCTGGGAGCTTGGATTTTTAACTTGTGCTAACACAGGGCATGCATGAGAAAGTAGAGATTACTTTTTTTTAAATATAACAAGCTACTGTTAGGGACCTAGACAAGAAGTGAGCCCATGAGAACCTTATGAGGTTCAACAAGACCAAGAACAAGGTACATGGGTTGGGTCAACCCAATATCAACACAGCCTGTTGATGAACAGATGAACAGATCAAGAGCAAGCTCTGATGAGAAGGACTTGGAGGTGGTGGTGGATGAGAGACTGGACATGAGCAGACAACATGCACTTGCAGCCCAGAAAGCCGCTTGTATCCTGGACTGAATCAAAAGCAGCATCACCAGCAAGTCAGGGGAAGTTATTTTGTCCCTGTCTGATCTCGTCTCTGATGAGACTCCCACCTGGAGTACTGCATCCAGCTCTGGGGTCCCCAGCACAGGAAGGACATCAACCTGTTGGAACACTTCCAGAGCAGGGCCACCAAGATGATTAGAGGGATGGAGCACCTCTCCTCTAAGGAAAGGGTTAAGAGGATGGGTTGGTTCAGCCTGGAGAAGAGGAGTCTTTGGGGTAACCTAATTGTGACCTTTCAGTACTTGGAGGAACATTATAAGAAAGATGGAGAGAGACTATTCACAAGAGCATGTCATGATAGGACAAGGGGGAATGGCTTTGAACTGAAAGACAGTAAGCCTAGGAAGAAAGTCTTTACTATGAGAGTGGTGAGATACTGGAACAGGTTGCCCAAGACTCTGTGGATGTCCCATCCCTGGAATTCTTCAAGGCCACCTTGGATGGGGTCTGAGCAACCTCTCACAGCAACATAGGAAGATGAAGTGAGCCTCCCTTTGTCACTCATTTTGCTGCAGACCACCGGCCCTACTTGGCAGCTCAGCAACCACTTGCTATCAGAGCATTTCTCCAGTTTGTCAGGTGGTCAGCAGTAGGTCAGCCCTGTCTGAGAAAAGGCAAACCCGGGTTTGATAACTGAGACATTTTGCAAAAGAACACAGAACCATGAGGGGAAACATTTATAAAGCAATGAGAATAACTTCCCTATAGTACTTTCCCAGAATTTTCCAGGCTCACAGCACTCTTAGATTACTTTTCCCTCTTGTCCATCTTCATTTTCTCAGGTACTTGGGTAACTACTTCTAAAGTCTATTGCTCAAAAAAATTCTTTCTGATTTGCAGGGGTTTTATCCCTACACATAGGACAAAGACAGAAATCAGTCTCCAGTGAAGGATAAAGACTCCCCCTTAACTGCCTGGTAACCCCTTCTTTACCTTGGGCTTTAAAGCATAGAGGAGATATGAAGAACCAAGTTCTAAACTCTTAAAAGGACAAAGAATGCAACTTTGCTGGGAAAATGCATTCTAAACACCTCAGCTCCAAACACAGTGATTAAGAATGAACAATATTTTTTTATTCACTTTAACACCCGAGTTACATAAAACCATTCAGCAGGAACTCCTATGTTATTGATTGTTGAGTCAAAATATTTTCTATGACAGGTCACAAAATGGTTTTGCGGCATTTCCACACAGCTGGAGAAATAATCATGCAAGCAAAAGGGCAGCAGCTGTGACATTTCAAAATCTTACCAGGAAAGGAATTCTGGAAATGTAACAGATGTTTTAAAGTCCCCATCATCTGTCCAGTCCCACCCATCTCTTTCCCTTTCTTGCCTATATATGTATTAAACAACAAGTAAAAGAAGTTACTGATACCGTACAGTTCTAGTTTGCAGTTTATATTATCTGATATTGGGAAAAAAAATCTATCCATTAAAAAAAAAAGTAGAGCTCTTTGTCTTCGGGTTTGGATGTCTCACTTTAAGTATTAAACTGCAGTTCCAGGCTGTGTTGTGAAACAAAGACAGAAGGGAAACTTCCAACTGGAAATACACAGCAGCCATTGAAGAATTTTCAGCGCACTGAACAACTGAATGGACAGCTTGCTTTTTTCAGCATATTCTTAAGTCTCAGAGAGCATACTGCTTACATGCACTGTGAAATGAGCAGTTTCTTGAGAAGGAAACTGATTATCCTGGCACAGCAAGTTTGAAGACTATAAATGAACTGCAAGAAGGAAAAATTATGTCGAAGGCAAGTGCAATCAGCATAGTGATTTTAGGGGCAAATTCTTCCGTGACTTGCTCTCTGTTTTTGTGAATAGTTTGAGTTTGAGCAGATTTTCTTGAACCATTCCAAATCAGAGCATTTTTCCTCATACAAAAGGGACATTATTTTCAGTTTGCAATTCTTCAGCTAAAGCAAAAGAAGAATTTATTCAGCACTCTTGAATGCTGTTACATGTATTTCACATAACAGCATTTCGTATTTCACATAACAGCATTTCATATTTCACATATATTTCATTCTCTTTGCAATAGTAGAACGCAGAGGAATACTGACCAGCATATGTTTTGTTGTTCTTAAACCTTGATTTTCTTCTTTGATTTATTATGATGCATCTTTGCACTTTTGTTGCTCATTTTACCATCTTCTGCAGGTACTTTCTCCATGGCCACCTTTAACAATAAATTCCTCAACTTCAATGGCAGAGAGAATTATGTGTTAGGCAGAATCAAAGAAGAGCACACAAGCACTCAGAAAGCAGGAACACTGAGCAGATGGCAGTTTCAGACTTGCAATCTGAGAATCTACTAGTTTCATTAATATCATATAAAAATAGCTAAAGGCATCTCATGGTGATTTTGCCATACCAAAGGATGAGGCTACAGAAATAAAGGATGTATTCTGGAATGATTTAGCAGCCCTATGCAGAGATATGTTCTTGGAACTCAGTTCCTTTGGGCAATCTCAGTCACAGGCTAGGTTCCTGTCACTCTCACTGGTACCAAAGTGGGTTTTAGTTTATTCAGTTTGGAAACTTCTTTCTGGTTCCTGCGTGGGTTCTGGGGCTTTTTAAAATGCGGTCATTTATTTGAGATGTTCAGCCCCTCTGAATGGCAAGGTCATACTGCAGTGATTTGAGTACATATTCATATAGGACTGTTCATATGGCATGTTAATAACCTACCAGCAACACAGGTTAGGCATAGCTATGCCAAAGTAAAGGGAGTCTTCTGATGTCCCTTGTGTCATGAGCCATTATACAGAAGGTCTACACTAGGAGGGTCTGTCAGTTGATCCCCATTAGCCCAACTCAGTTCAGTCTTGCCAGCTGAGCTCCTACCAGGAAATGCGGGTTGGCACCTTTTGCTAAGTGTTCAGAGTTCATGACAAGGCTATTGATTTTGCTAAGGTATTACTGAAATACCTAGAAGGGAATTCTGCCTCAATGTAAGTTACCTCACAGTTGCCATATCCACCCAAACTCACCTTGTCTTCTTTGTCTTTCTGTACACCCACTGTTGAACAAGGCAACCACCATCACTTATACCATGCCAAAATGCCTAATAGGAACTATGTAGATGAAACACAGTCAGCTCGGGCTGAATCTATGCAAGATCAAAGTCTGTCTGGCTGAAAGATCAAACACTTTGAAGAGTTGGCCAAAACATTGTCACCACCTTTCCTCAAAGATATATAGCCCTTATTCATCAAAGTTTTGGCTGGCTCCTCATTAGACGTGGACGATCAAATTTGCAGCAATTCCCAGAAATACTTTCTCTCACCTTCAGCTCACCAGGAAACTCCGTCATTTCCTTGTAGATGGACATGTCATCCCAGTGATTCATGCAGTTGTCACCTCCACCCTGAACTCCTGTAACAGGAGTGGAATCCGAAATCTGTGAATAGATCCAGAAGTTAACTGCTGACTTTTTCCATAGTGTAAGGTGCTTTTAGCACCATATGTCTGAACTGAAGTCCCTCAGCAGGTTTCCGCTTTCTCTCAGTACCTGTTTACAGCCTCAGCCATAATTTTCAAAGCGACTGAAGAAATGTCAGAGATAGCTGCGTACCTCTGATGTGCTTTGGATCAGGGGGTCAGAAAAAAATGCTTGAGAACCACTTGCAATATCAGTCTGGTTTTGCTTTGTGATGTGTGCACCTCTTGCCAAGGTAATCCTGCTGTGGAATGCTCTGCTGGATTCTAAACATCTTGATGAAATATTAAAGTTTTCCCTATGTGATTGGGTGGGGGAGGGGAGGAGCTTATTTCCACATATGACACAGTTCAACAGCTGTTTTTATTCCATAATCCCTACCTCCTTCCCCCCACCAAAAAAAACAACCAAACAAAAAAAACCCAAAAAACTGAATAAACCCAACCCCAAAAGAACACCCCATAAATTAGTGATTGTTGATCCCACAGGCCATATGCAGAGACAACCAAGGACTTTGTTATTGCTTTTGATATCTTGTGGAAGAAATTCAGATAGTACCTTGTTCTGTTTAGGATTTAAGTCTTAATAGCTCATTTTTTTTATCTTTAGGCTCTTTCCAACTTCAGTTACTTTTATTTCAAGTGAGGCCATAAAGGTTTTCAAGTACTCTGGGTTTTAAAACAATTTGAATTCTGAAGTTCCATGAGTGAGACCTTCTGAGTACACAAGTCAGTTCATGTGGCTTATTCACTTAGCTATCTGTGGAATATAATTTGTTTCTGCTTAAATACTGATAAGTTCTGTTGCTTCAAACTCAGTTTGAGGTCATTAAGATATTACATTTCTGATGTGATAACAAAAATGTTGAAATTATTCAAGTAAAGCAACAGTCTAATTTAGAATGAAAATACAGAAGGCTGGAAGGAGGTAGTATTTAGAACTTGCTTTTAGAACAGTGAAATAGTTTAATATTTAGGTTTATTTTGACAAGTGACTAAATACAAGGGAGTACAGGTTAAACCACTGCAGAGAGGGTGGTTTTCATACAATTGTAAAGAATGTGAATAAAAGTAAACTAAAGTGGAAGGAATACTCCATCAAAATGCACATTTTTCTTTGGAAAAACAAGACAGTAAGGGTTGACACGGAAATCTTGGATGGAAATAAGGATACGCAGACTGTTACTTTGCTGAGGCCAAAATGCATGCAAGTGTAAGTAAATTGCATAGCAAAAATGCCTTTGGTTTTCAACATATAGATCATCCTTGAGTCAATACTCCCATCAAAAGAAAAATTCATAGGCAAATCGGCTTACCTACAACCTTTTTATTTTAGAATATCTTATAGATCTAAGAGGTCAATGGCCAAATGTTTTACCAGCCTGTATGGGCCAGACTCAGATTCTGGAGATGTGCTTGAGCCTAAGTTGTGAAGCACCAGTTGGGAATTAGGGAACTGCCTCGCATTAAACTGAGATACAGACCTGACTGAAACTCATATGACACAAAGCCAGCTGTAAATCTGTGGCTAACACAGATTTCCATGGAGAAGAAGATTAAAAGCTCACTCACACCAATTAGGGGTTGTTGCATTGGTTGTTCATATAGCAAGAGAGCAGTTCTGTCTCTAGAAAGCTCTCCCCCAATTTCTCTTTCCAGCAGTGTTCCGGCTGCATTCATTGCTGGCTAAGAGACACACACTGGCAAAAGCCTTGCTATGCGTTGGGACAACCTCACAGCCTAAACTCTACATCTGCGGAATGCAATTAGTTCACAAATTAGAGGAAATAAAGGCTGGTAGAAAATAAGTATTTATTATGACTGTCAGTGTTTTGGGAATAGGGCCTGTCTTTTGGTTCTGTGTTTTCAGTGAGTTGGGCTAGATGATCTTTTGAGGTCACTTCTAACCTGAGCTATTCTGGGATTCTATAAAGAAATGAATGGTTTGCTCTACCTCATGTACGTCACAATTGTAAGAATAAGAGAAATTATAATTCCAAACTGCCACTCTTGTAGGAAAGCTGGGTGGGTAGGCAGGCAGGCACATCCAACACAGGTGTTGCTTGTAGGAGCAATAGTGATTATTGCTGGGAAGAGTGGGCAGCCCAGAGAGTTTAGAAAAGGCATTTGGTGTGAGGTTAATTAATAACATTTACACAAATACTTCAGCTAAATTTCTACATTCCCGTCAGACTGAAGGCAGGGATGTTTTCCCCAACATAGACCCCAGGAAGCTGAAGCCACGGCTCTTCCTTCCTGCCATCCATGGAGGAACTTCCATAAGAAAGGCAAATTTATACATGTAAAAAGAGCCTGGTACAAATGGCAGAGAAGCTCAGAGAGAAAGAGGAATTAGTTCAAAACAAGAAAGCTAGATTCTCACTCTCCTAGTAGCCATGGATTAGAGCATGATTCCTTCCTGAACCCACAGCCAATGAAAAGAAGCAGCGGGAGCTAGACAGAGCTTCTAGCCACAGTTTTCCTACTATTCTCTTTCAGAGATTCCTGGAATTTATGACCAGAAAAGACTATTAGTTCATTTAGTCTGACCCACTTCGTTTTTAATTCTGAAGCAGTCCAGTAACTTGCATTTAGTTGCAAAACATTTCCTCAGTCTGAAGACATCAAGAAATACAGAATCTACCACTGTCTGGACCACGTTTTTTTCAACAATCTGTCATCCTTAAAATTTTTAAAAGAAAGTATGTCATTTTGCAGGCATGTCCTTTAAGTTTCTGGTCTTTTATTACATATGATTTTTTCCCTGGTATTTTTTCCAGATGAGCATAATTAATGAAGACATCTCAGTTTTATTCTAGATAGCCATCTCCTACTTGTGAAGGTGACTTCCTGCCTTAGTTGATCTATGGTAACATAAGCTAGGAGCAAAGCTATCTAACTGTGTCCACGGAGACACAGCACTGGTTTAACTCAAATAATTCATTTTAATTTTACATTTTACCTAGTACAGAAAACTCTCCCCCATCATCAGCCTTCTGTAGAGACATAGGACCTTGCTACAATATGGCTAATGTCATTCTGTCCCTCACCATTCATCCAGCCTTGTAAGACTACAAACCTTTCGTCATCCAAAAGGGTTATAGCCGTACTTTCATTGTACTTACATTTATTTTTGTACAATAGCTAGCACCAATGTCCTTATCTCAGCTGTGTGCTTTTCAAACAGTCAGCACTAATAACTGATGAGAAAGCTGATGAGAACAAGGAAATGCCACAGTTCCTCAGTCTCTGCAGGTGGAAACACAGGGCAGTTCCAAGGATTTATAAGCTCTTCAAATCTAACCACTGGCCATGTCTTTCATCTACATAAGATAATTTTTATTGTGTGTGGAAAACTTCAAGAAGAAAAACAAGTTAATGTGGCAACTTGTTTACAGTTACCTATGTCCTTCTTTCCATCACCAGCTGTTCTGATTAGTTTTTGAACTCTGCCACAAAAGCTGCTGTGTTCTTTGTAACACAACAGTAATAACAGTCACCATAGTTATTGCCAGTGCTTCTAAAACCCAAAAAGTTAATGAAAAAACAACCTGTATGTTTTCTTTAATGAGAAATTTGCATTATTTTGAAGATTATATTTTTTTTATTATCATTACTCTAGTCTGGATAAGATTCATCAGGGCAGTCTGAAATCAAACTCTAGTGTTTTTCTAATTATTCTTTCATTCGATCATTTTAGGAGAAAAATGGGGTGTACAGGGGGAATAGGAGTGGCAGTAAAACCAGCAAGATAAACACTTGTGAAATCTCTAAATATTTTAAAAATATTTTAAGGGAGTGTGCTTAGGGAATGCAATGCTCTTCCCTTTCAAAGCTTAGACAATGTGTATATATCTTTAGATTTTCTAAAAATTCTTCATCAAATCATACTCCTTTCTAATGTAATGAATAAGGAGAACTCCTGGGGAATAAGGAACTAAGCTGGTTTATCCAACAGATCCTCTTAGGGAAATCATAAAGAATGTTTCTTGTGCAACTTCCTCAGTTCAGGGAAAGCTGCTATATTTGCTGCTTCCCTGTTTTCCTTCCTTTGTGGAGCAGCAACACAGAGGAGTAATTTCTCAGGGGTGTCACAAAAATGAATACATGGATTCAATGACTATAGCTCACACTGAAGAAAAACAACATTCCTGATCAGCTGAGAAATATGATTTGCTTATGCTTCCAGCACAAGAAGAGTTCTTCGTATGCAGTAAGACTTAAGTAGTTTAGTTACTTTGGAAATTATAAAAGCATTCAGAGTAAATAGCAGTAAACTAGTTATAATTCCTGGGAAAGGTTTTAGTATTTTGCTGTAGTACTAAAAGCAGCACCTTATTAGGTAAGCTAAAGGATGCCTTCATCCTTTCCAGATGATTCACACTGAATCCTGATTGTCCACTGTAGATCAACATTAGCAAAGGTAAATAAATCCACAGATCTCTCTCTCACTGATTTAATTTAAATGATTCTCATTACAGGTCAAGAACCTCAGAGAACGTCATGGTTTGTTCAAGGAAGAAGGTTGGATATCTTTGAATTCTACTGCCTATATTTTATTCTTGGCTACAGCTCAGAGGTACGCTCAGTCACCTGTGGAATTAACTGTGCAAACCATTTTGCAAAAGTGCTTGAACTTGAACATTGACCTCATTACAAATGTCAGTTGTTTTTAAAAATACATTTGTGCGGTGCTCCACCTGAACAAGACATATGTGTACAGCACTTTCCTCCTCCAAAGGAAGGCCAGGTGGCACTGTTGCAAAAACTCTTGCTAACTCTGCTAATCTGTGTGTAAACTGGTACTCCCTAAAGAGCTGCTTATTGTCATTAGTAAGGCATTTTTTAATAATTTTCCACAGTAAAAATTGTTTACCTTGCTTTAATCTCTCTGTGAAACCAGTGTAGCTAGGTTTGCTGCCACAACAATCAAACAAAATATTGCACAGTGCCAATATATTATGCTGCAAATGAATTCCCAGCACATAACTCTCCAAGAACATCTTTCCACCCAGTTTAAAAGCATGGCACTTTTTCTCTCAATTCCTTTGGCAATCTCTTCAACAACTACTTAATTAAAACAAATCCACTGTAGATTATTTTGCCTAGACTTACTTTACTGAAAGAAATGATACATACTAAGAGTCTTCAAGCACATTTGTAAGGTACTGTACAGGAGGGAAAAGTCATACAATGTAAAAGGCTGGACAAGGTGTGGTTTGTGAAAGAGAGAATGAGCTAAATATCAACTTGTGTCCAAATATCCAGCAGCTCACGCAATTTCAAAATCTTTTTTTTTTCCTTTCAATTTTAAGGTAAGGAAAGATTTTCTCGTTAATTGTATGCATATTCATACAGAAGCATTGCCATCAGCTTGAACAATCTTTTTCCTGTAGAAAATGGTAGAGACACTAACTTTCCAGGAAAAGGCAATGTACAACTGAAGGACAAGATTCACTGACTCAGATGGGGCTCACCTCTCCCTCTGCCATGTGGTGCTGGTGAGTTATTCTGCAGAGGTTGTCCAGGGGGCTGTTCTGATGGCTTTGGAAGGGGTGTGCTGCTGTTTCTCTTGAGCTGACAATTCACCATCATGGTTTCTTATGGAATTCAATTATTCCGTTATTAAAGGACTGATTCATCTAGACAGTAAATATACTACTCCCTTCCATGTCAAAGAGAGCCACACAGGCCCTCATGTACTGTGATAAATATTTGCATCACTTATGAAGACACTATAATGAAGCTGTTCTCTGGAAAAAAAGGCCCAAAGCACTTCACTGTGGCACAGTGCTAGGGAACTTCTGTTTATAGAAAAGCTGACATGTGGAAAGAGTTAAAAGTGTGATCTTGGTAACACTTTATCCAGGTACTTCTCTGACCAAGTTCCAGTGATGGGAAACATCCCACAGTTATGTGAGCTTCACAACACTATTGTACTGTGAGGCTGACCGCATAAAAAGTGCTTCCTGCACCTTTCAAAAATGTGAAAGCATTCCAAGGGTCTAATTTTCCAGCAACACAGATGCTTAGTAGCTTGTTCCTTGCAGAACCGTTTTTTTGTATGTTGAAATCTTCATCTCTTGCCTATGCTCATCTGATAAGAGCAGGAACAGAACTGAGATGTGACCATAAGTCACTACAGGAATTTGTGCATCTTTCTTTCCTTACACAGCCTAACAGCACAGTAGCTTGACACGACAGGTGCTGCTGCAACTGCAAATTTTCCTAGGGCTCTGTTCTGATCTCTAACATCTGATAGAGTCTTTTTGCTCTGGCTGCTTTTCTAAGCACTTGAGAAACAGCTGTCATTATCAGGCCTCTGAAATGAAATTCAGATGTATGAAGATTTCCTTCATCCAACACAATGAAGTTTCACACAGAGACAGAACAGAGACCGCTGGTGTGTTTCAGAGGCTGACAACAGCCCAGGGGCAACCTGCAGTGTTGTGGAGTGCTAGGCTAGTAACCTAAGGTCACAGAGAACTGCTTAACTGTGACCACAGCCACCCCCCTGCTATTGATAGTGTTTCTTTCTATATGGCTGGAGAAGCAACTGTTTATACAAATAATCTTTATCACATTTTTACCAGGAAATTGCCTAACATGTATGAGAAGCTGAGGGTTTTTTTCAAGTTGAGCTCATTTCGTTTCAAGCCAACTGCTGTTTCTGTGCTGCTCAGTGAGCAGAACCCATTCAATTTTAATTTCTTTACAAACAAACAAACAAAGATAACTAATAACATACGCTTTAGGAAGACTCTCTTTCCTAGAGCAAGATGTTTGCCAAAACCCTTTCCAACACAGAGATAAGAGCAAAAACTCTTCTAAAAGCTCCTGTGTGAGCCTGGGGGGTGCTGTGCTCTGCTTACAGAGTCGTCCTTTCCTTTGGACAATGGGTGTTCTGAGCCATTCAGTGCACCGCCAGCTCTCACCTGCCTGGGTCCAACTTGAGTTTTATGCAACAGCAGAAACATAAAAATCATTGCCTTGTGATGGCTTGGTGATCCACTCTCATCTCTGCACTAAAATGATAGAGGAGACAACCCACCACTCCAGAAGCAACTATTGTTGAATGTATGAGCTTAAGCTAAACAAGGACTTTCTTTTGGACATGTATCCTGAGTTAATACTAAATAAAGATGGCCATGAGTCTAATGTAATAAACTGAGATCACAAAATGGAGATTTCTACAAATCTAAGTGCCTTTTTTAAATCAGTGTCGAGAACTGATTTAAAGACCCTACTGACTTCAGTGGGACAAATGTCTGGCCTTAAATTTCTACATGCAGAATTTTCAAAAATAACTAGAAATGGATCTAAACCAGAACTGCAACCTCAGACCCCAAAGCTTTGAGGAAGTTTTTGTTGAACGACAAGTTTTGCAGCTGGTCTTTGATTTGAAAGGAGGAAGCCCAAACCTAGGATAAGATCTCCTGTGAATGCTGAAGAAAATTCCATTTGGGTCCAAATTCAGACTCTGCAACTTGGGGCCCATCTCCTAATGGTGTAGATGAAGGCCAGAAATGGCTGCCTGCTGTGGAAGGAGGCAGCAAGCCCCCTACCAGCTTCGTGCTCTGAGCAGCTGAGCTGCCTGTGTACAATAGCACCAGCACGGCAGGGGGGAGCCCACAAAGCAGTCTCTGTGGTAAATTGGTTTGCAAAAGCTGAAAGTAGTGTGCATCCTTTGTAGAGCAACAGCAGAAGGTTATTCTGTGGGTGCTGCAAAACAACCTCTAATTCCTGTCTAGGGTTGCAAATGCAACCTTTGCAAAATATATGTTATGCTTTGAAACCAAAGTTCACACGGGTTGCTGCTTATCACATATTGACTTACACACTCGGTCAGCACCTGCAGTTCTCAGTTGTCACCACTTCTTTCACACCTGGAAGCTCCCATTGCCAGTCTATGACTGGTACTGAGTTACAAGTAGTAAGTGGTAAAGTTAGCCTTAGATGAATCACATTTGATTCTGCAAATGTCTTGTTAAGAGCCATCAACATGAAGAAAGAAAAGAGAATGCTGTTTGCACCTGAAAGGCAATGTAGAAGACAGCATACTTGTTATAAAGTGCATATATCATTTATGGTGTTTTACACCTGGGAAGTGAAGTCTGACTTACATACCCTAAGAGATAAATCTTATCCTCACTGTGGGGTAGTAATTCCATGTTGCCCAGAAGAAAATACATCCACAGAGGTATGAGTTATCCCCCAATTTGTCCCTTCATGTGCCACACACAAAAGTAAACAACAGAAATAAGAATAAATATACTTCCTTGTTTGAAAATCTTCTAAGTGCTGTAAGCAAAGCAACATGTTTTTTTAGGTCCTAATGTTCACTGTGAGAAAAGAAATTTACCTGTGCTTCCCAAGCATCTTTTTCCCCACCATTCCGGCTGAGAGTCTTTGAGCACTTCACAGGGAGGGGTGTATCTCTTCATCTCTGAGAATCACTGGGTTTTCTGTGATTCTTAGAAAACTTTTAAAGCTGAAGAGAGGAGTAGGCTGTTGTCATGAATAATGCAACTGTGATAATTTGTACCTTAAGTCTTTTATTCCAATGCAAAACATAAAAGCTTTTTGCAAAAATTAGCAGGGGAAAAAAAAAAAGACTTATGTTCCTCTAGTGATTACTTCAGTGGAAGATTATAAGTTATGTTTACTTGACTTGCAGTTCAGTAAGAGAGAGGTCTATACATCTATGTAGAAAAGGCAAGATAGTACCTTGCTCCCTTCATTACCTCCATGCCTTCTCGTTGACCACAAAACCCCTTCAAAGGCATGGCTTCCTTTGCCTTGACATGGGTGTACAGTGAGCAGAAAACACGAAGGCAGCAAAGCTTGGCTCTACGCTCTAAGAATCACGCAATACTACTACAGATGGCACCATTTGTCATGGCACGTGGAAGGAATTGTGACTTTCACAGGATGTTCTGTGTGACTGAAGTTTTTTGGAGCCTGTGTTCTAAATGATTGGGCTGACAGCCATGTCTGCCTTGGTGTGGGGAAGAGAAGGAACAATATTTGAGCTGTCTGTGTAAATTCGTTCTTTGACAGATTCCTATTGTTCTCACCAACACCCAAGAGGATGAACAATATCAAAACTAATCAATAAGCAGCAGCTAGATATCCCAGTTCTTAGAGAGTCCAAGACAGCACTTACTCCACATTTTTCTTGGAAAAAAGTCCGTGATGAAAAGCCTCTTGTCAATGATGGCAGCAGCAAACTTTAATCACAGGATAAAAGTGCTAAAAATCGTGTTTGTCTTTTAAATCCCCTTGCCCACTGCAGATATGTAAGGAAAGAAATTAAACAATGACCTAATAGGTGTTTCAGATTACTTTTTTCCTTGACTCTTTATTGGGTTTAAGAAATTTTACAGGAAGTAACAAGTAAAGTCTTCCACAAGAGGCACAGAGGGTGACCCATATGAGATGGGCAGAGACACGTAGCCCAGCTTACTGAAGGGCACAACAACCCAAAGCAAGTATGTCAAACCCTGCCAGCCCCAGGGGCTGCTGCCCGGTGAGCAGCACGTTGTGCTGAGTGGGCTGAGCAGGCTATGGCAGCTGGCAGGAACTCAGAGAAGGCTGGAAATAGCTGCAGGGAGACTGTGAGCAAGGACTCAGGAACTGGAAGGAGTAAAGGAGCAGGCGAGATAAAGCACTGATGGCAGAGGGGAAGGCAGGACAGAAAGGAGATGCTCTGAAACTAAAACATCCTACTACAGCTCTGAGTTATAGTAAAAGTCTGCTGGTGTTTTAGCTTCCCATTTAGTTACATGGAAGATAGGTCTTCACTGCAGTCAGAATAGGCTCTGGTAATGTGGATCTTTGTGCACAAATCAGCCTAATCTACCTTTGCCCCCTCTGTTTCCCCCTGGATGTATGAGGATAGTGTGCCAAGAAAGTCTGGGAGTGGATCGCAGTGCAGCATTTATCTGAGAAAATGATCCACTCCCCATAAAGGGTGGAAGAGCTCGCAGACGGGCATACTGGGGGACAGCACCAGCAGACATTTATCACTCTCATGGGTCAGTTTGTGTTCTTCCTGCAAATCAAGAACATTTTTACAGTGAAAATAGGATCTATACTCCCCAATGTGCCACTAAACTTCATAAGCAGATCAAAGGGGAGTGGAAACAGATTCTGTACAGGAGGTCAAGCTCATTGTGCAACCAGCCTCAGTTCAGCTATACCCTCTCAGCACCACCCACACATCAGTGATTGCACTCTTAGAAAAAGTGGAACCTCAGTGCCACGGTATTTTTCCAGGGCTTTACATATCAGCTCATCGCCACATCTGAGAATACCTAGAAATTGCTGGGCAGTAATGGAATGGAGACCAGCCTGAGCTGGGACACTTCATTGTGGTTAACAGGGCAAATAAATGAGCTGTAAAGTATGTTATGCCACTCCCATTTCACTGTGCCCTTTATTCAGGGCTTTGACTCAAAGGCACTACATGAGACACAAAACTTTTACCACTGCTAAATTAGCTGTATGTAGTGGTTGCTGGCTGTGAAACAAATAGTCAGGATTTTTTCTGAATGAGTCGTTAATGTGTACACACGAACACACTTTTGAAGAAGCAGCTTGTTAAGTCTAACATTATCATAGTTTGAAATAGCACTAATAACAAAGACGTTGAAAAATTAATTTTTTTAGTAGCAGTCTGTAATTGATACCCGGAGGAAAAGTCAATGGGGACAGATTAAAACACTCATAACAAATAAACTGAAAGAAAAGAAACAAAGATGTAGTAGAGAATAGGGCAAATAAGAGAAAGGAACCCAAAGAATGGAGACAAAAAAAGGAAACAAAATGAAGAAAAGAAAGACATATTAATTCAGAACAGCATGCCCTTTAAAGGAAAAACATTGAAATCATACAAGAGTAATGTCGTGCAGACAGCTGTAAATTATTTTTGATTTGTGATGGAGATTACTGAAGTTGTTTTTTTGTTCTTTTCTTATTTTTGAAAAAGCTTAGAAATTGAGGAATTTGTACACTTTATTACCTAATACTTAAGGCAAGCAAATACATGCATCAAATAGCAAGTGCTATAAAAGCTCTTCAGAAAATTCAGTCTGACTTCAACAGGATCTTCTCACTCCCTAAGGAGCATCACTACACTTCTCTGTACATCCCACTCTGCTACCTCACTGTCATGTTTACCTGACCATAAAGTCCACAAATTCCTCAATTTCTAACCATTTATTTAATATTAGATGGGCAGAGGTCCTTCAGGACAGGAGGGTTCCAATTGCTGCATGATTCAGAGACCTAACTATCGTAGCACTGGACAAGATGTGTCTTTATCTATACTTCGAAGCATGTGAAGAGACACCAAATATTGACTCACACTCTCATCCTTCACCTTTCTCAATTGCACCTCAATTTGTAATAGGCAGGAGAACTACAAAATCACTTTCTCCAGCCATAGGTCACCAGAGGCACAAAAATATTCTTACAGACAGGGCAAAGTTGAGCAAGAAATGTTATACACCTTTTTATGGAAGGGAAAACTGACTTTGAACCAGCAATGTGCATTTGTTCCGTCACTGAAGTCAGTATCTGGCCACAGAACTTGGGAAATTGACACTCTGGAATTGCCAAATTGCATGTGTTATTACTTCATAGTGTCAATCGTGCATCTTTTATTAGCTTCAAAGCATTTAATTCTCAGTAAAGGACAATGTTTAACACTTTAGTATTGAAAAATGGTAATAAAATGGGTGTAAATTGCACTAAAGTTTTTTCTCTAATAGCCCCTATATTGTTCTAGTGATGCAAGGAGCATTGAATATCATTGAAGCTGTGAATTAATAATCTCTCCCTGATCCTTGCAGAGGTCTTTAATGCCCCCAAGGTTTGTCCAGACTTACCAGATGGAGCAGGTATCTTTCACACCTGAGAGTTTCAGGTGAGGAGTATGGAATTTGCACTGCTCTGTATTAGATGCTACAGCCAGGGATTGAAACCATCGATGGTAGCTGGTCTGGCCTGAGCTGTGAATGGAAATGCCTGTCCAACATTCAAGGCTGGTAGGATCTCATGGAAAGCACCTTCCAACTGGAGAGATGTCACACCAGCTGGAAGATGAGGGAGACTGTGTATGCACAGATCAAAAAGGGGGCTCACAGGCTAGTTTGATAAAGGTCTTAGTCAGAGAAGAGGAAAATAGCAAAAGTGAATTTTACCACCTAAGTTATTTGGAAACCACAGTTAGCTCATTTGTTACAGGGTCAGCACTGTTGGAACAATATGTGACTCCCAAGGCATTCTGAATCCTTCTGAACTGCTTGCTTCTGATCTCTAAAGCACAGTAGCCACCTTCTGTGACCACAGACCATAAAGTTGCCTTGCAGATAAAAATTATGGAACCATGCATTTCCTTCCTGAGAGGAACAGCTGTGGTATCGCAAATAAATTTGTTTAAAGATCCGGTCAAATGAGCCAGTTTAACATCATCAGTGTGCTGCATTCCTGAATAACACAGACATGATCTTCTGCTTGGTGGGGTGGGAGGATGCTTTCCTCAGTTCTGGGGCTTTGTGGTTGAAGTACTGAGATTCTTTCAGATTAGATCTAGGGATATACTCTATCACAGATTCACAACTCCCTTTGTTCCTGTGGGAAAAATGAAACAGAAGGGCCTCTGTTATACTACTGAAGTTCTTTGATAGTTTCAGATATTTTCTGAGGCTTGGCATCCAATGTTCAAATTCTTTCCAATGAAGAGCCTATAAAAACAAGCTTTGATGATAATAAATACAACAAATTATGTGGTAATGGAGACAGGTTCCATGGGTAACCATATTTTTGAGTAATTTAAATTATCTTCATAGTATATCTGTAATAATTTGCTTGCACATCTTTTAAAAACACCATATCATCTAGACTTAATTTTACTAGTTCTTTGTACATGTAAAAGATTCAAGATAAAAGATACAACACACCAACGGAAGTGTGCAAGGTTTCTCCCAGCTCAGATACCCATCATGAGAAGTACAAGAAGCTGAAGAAAACAGTACAAAGACTCCAAATGTCCTTTGAAAAAGGCTTTTGAAAAAGTAGAATGGAAGTTTTCCTTTAAAAGGCTGTGTGGTAAGATTAGTGGTCCTTCCTGCCAGAAGCACTGCGGAAGGATATCTCCTCCGGCATCAACCTTCTTCTGCTTTCACTCTTGCGGGGTATTTTTACATACACGGTAAACACAGAACAATCCAATTTAGTGAAGCTTTAAAATGGTTGATTTGCATTATAGCTAAAAGTCAGAGATCATGTGAACAGCAGTGCCCTGAGAGTCCAGTGCTAATTAGAATAATATTTCAAACTTTTATTTTGCTAAGTGTCACTCAGGAGATTTGTACAGAAAGCTTTACTAAGATAAATCTTGAAGATAATATTATTCTTGTTGCCTCTGATGTATGCAGGAGTTGATAACAAGCTGATTTCCTCCTTCTGACGGATGATTACACACAACAGATGTTTTAATTTGATTATATCTGTGAGATAAGCATAATGCTGTGTTAAGACCAAACACTTTTTATGAGTTTTTCAAAACATTTTACAATGAATGTAACCTTTTGAAATGTCCTTGCTTGAGGCTGCTTGTGTTCTCATAATGGTGCAAATCATTACATACAAGTTAAAAACAGTGATTATGCAAAAGAAGAAAACTGCATTTAACAGTAGCTATAATTCTGCACTCTATGATAACCTAAATTAAGAGAGAAGTACGATGCAAGCCATGATACAAGGCACAACAGTTTCTCACTACTCCAAAAAGGACTATGTGTTCTTCAGCGAATGATACACAAGACAGGCAGAGCTTTTATCAGGAATGCTGAAAGGCCAATACTCCATGCCAAACACCCTCAATTTGAAAATTAGCAGGCAAATGTTAGTTTTGTGAACAAACGGCTGCAGGGAACAGATGTTTTGAGTTTCAACTTTTACCGGCTTACAAATTTTGACTTTGATTTAAACTGAAATGCCAAAATGAACTTTCTCTGCAGTGAAGTTAAAATATTGTATGTTGTTCCCATGTCCCTTTTTTTAAATATGTAACATGGAGAGAACAAACAAAAATTCAAAACTAATTGTCAGCTTCAAAACAAAACCTGAACTGTATCATACCAAAAATGTTTAAAAGGGGTGTGTAATTTTTTTCAAGCAGATTACCTATTTTTATTTTGAAAGCAGTTATGACAAAACTTATTCAGAGTCATCAGTGCTTTTATTTGGGTCAAACTACTCATTCCAGTTTTGTCATTAATAGTTTTGTCAAGGTAGTTTCTGCGTACTATGAACCTGATTGCATTGTGTCGTTTCAAACAACTATCACAGGAAGTAGCTCCAATGATTGTCAGTCAGTAAAGAATTTTGTATCTTACTTTATATGATGTATACAATTCAAAGAGCTTTTTCTTTAGGATTCATGTCATCTAACATCAGATACCTTAAAAGTACATGTCTGGGCAAACTCTGCTCTCTGTCATCAGCTCATGTGTCTAGAAAGTTCTTAAAATATCTGGACTCCTTTCCATCCTTGGATGACTGAGCGAATGTAGATGATCTAATAGCCTGCTGCAACCATAATGACAGTTCTGTTCATGTGGCATTTGTCCTCCAACTTTTCCTTCTTGAACCTGATCTGGGACTATCCCACTACAGTCAAACAAATGAGACTGCTCCTTTAGATGGCAGGAAAGGTGATGGGTTGTCACAGTCATCTCCTGGAACTTCAAGGCTAACTTTTAGACAGCCAAAGTAAGGTGAGATGTCTTCACCCTACACCACATATATAAGCTTTATATAGGCATGAATATTGTATTATGTTAGTATAACAGTATAGGCCTTAATTCTGAGTCAGTGGGTCTCAGAATTATCTTGTTCTGGAATTCTTAAACAAAGAAACACTGAAGTTAATAAACTGATCAAAAGAATTGCTTTATTGAATGCATCAGCAGTTCTTGACTGTGAGTAGAATGGTTTTGAGTGGAGTGTATGTTAAGCACAGTGAAACAACAGTTTTTAGTACCACTACAAGTTTTGTAGCAGGTTGAAAGTGTTCTTCTATGAGAATAATGCTGTAGTTCTCATGGGATTTTGACAAAAGTAGTATACTGAAAGCTAAAAAATTGTTGTAATAACAAGGAGAGATCATTTATACTCAGTAATTTTTATGGACTGTTTTAAAAGCTGTACCTAAAACTACAGCAAGAAGTACTTAGCTTGTCTTCACTAGGAAGCTCTGAGACTCAAGAGGTACCAGACTGTTTGTGTTCTGGATATATCTTTCTAAGGCTCAGAAAGTAGATATAATATTCTGTGCTTCAATATTTTGCCTTTCTGAGTGAGAAACTGAAATTAGCTGTCAGGATGAAATTGATTATTAATATCTTTAATCTGCTGCTCTTCAAAGGAGGCTCTTTCTCTACCTCAGTCAGGTATTCAACTGAGGTTGAATGCTCAGAGTTTCAATCTAGAAGTAAGTAAGTAATAAACTGTTATCTGCAAATAGGGAACTGGGAACTATGAACAAGTAAATGAAAAGAAATGACCAGCTTAGTCTTATTTTATATATTTTGGTTGTCCAGGAAATCCTGATTAAGCTGCATTTGGGCCCTAGCAGGGAGGCTTATAGTACTGAAAGGCAGAACATGAGATTTTGCTAATAAGCCTGTCTGGGTCAAATATAGGAACCAAATCGGAGTTACTTCAACTTCCACACAGGCTATGAGTGACAAAGCTAGTACTCCTCCACTGAGGATATCTACCTTCCTTCCACCCAAAAACTTTCTAGTAGCACCTAGCACTCTCATGGGTTCTCTGAACATCCAAAGCACAGCTGTAGCACAATCATCACTGCATGATGTATCTGTGAAAATAAAAGCAATGTTTACACGGAAATATCAGACTTCTGATGTCCATTTGTAGTAGATTCCTCGCTTACTGGGTAACTGATACCATTTTACTTCATGTGAGAGAGAGGAGCTGTGATGCCAGGCTGCACTCAAGGGTGTGAGACTGTTGGAGACCTGAGTACTGCCTTCCCCAAGGCCTCCATCTACTGCAAGCCCCTCTCCTCGTGCCAGACCCTGGATGAGAGAGACTGGTCAGAATGTGCGCATGAGGGAGAAGAGCCACGGAACTCATGTGAGGGAGAGAGACGCAAGTGAGGCAGAGGCCAGCTTGCCAAGTCATGCCTGGATTGTGACGGGTTTGAATAGTAATATTAAATCTGTATTTATTGGCTTCTAAACTTCTTTTTCATGCACATTGGAAGTTCGTCACCAAAAACTAATAGGAGAATTCAGTACAAACAGCCAGCTTTCTAAGCAAACAGCAGCTCTGGCACCTGCAGCTTGACAGCTACAAGGAGACAGTAATGTACAGCACACCGTATATACTAATGGGAGTTGAGAAATGCTTTTGTTTAAGTGGATACTGAAAACACAGTCAAGCTTACAGCACAGAGTTAGTGCACAGGAACTGATAAGAACACGCCAGTCTGTGCTCAAAGGGAATCCAAAAGTTTTCTTACCTCTGGAAGGTAGAGACTGTACTTGAGTGAATCTTGACTGTATTTAAAGAGGGTGAGGGAGAGGAAAATGCTCTTGGAGAGGTTTATGAGACTTTACACCATAAACTGAGACTGCATGTTGAAAATATGCATTTAGGGAGTTTTTAAAACTAAATTTACATAAAATCATAATGATATTTTTTTACGTCTGTTATAAGCCAATTAAATTCTTTATGCAAACATTTCCAAATTCAAGCAGAGTTGATCTGGGACAGTCAGGGCATGATTATATATATTCCCCCTGAGGGCTTAGGCCTTTTTCTGAAATACCCAGATCTGTATCTCTAGTGCTGTAGCTGAGACAAAAGCGAACCACCGTTTGAACAAACACCTTCAAATTATCCCCATGTGCATTGGTTTGCCCTTCCATCAGTGCCCAGCCATTTAACTCAGAGAGGAAGGGAGACTGTGAGCCAAAAATGAGTCTCAAGACAACTGCTGGCTATGCAATGGCTGGATTTATTCTGGCAGAAAGCTCAAGACTTATTCAGATTGAAAGTCTAATGGTACTTACAGTCTCTGACTGGACCATACAAAGCTGGCATCATCAGTGTGGTCCTATTCCTGAATCATAGGTGTAATTTTTCCCTCCTAGAGAAGGCAAAATCCCTGGTAAAAGCTGCTTTGGGGAGGGATGGAGAAGAACTTAATCTGTGTCACAGACATGGCATTTGAGACCAAGTAGTGCACATCCAGCCCATTTGGGGGCAAATACAAAATAAGAAGCAGCTGACAAGTTGTTCCAGCCAGCTTCAACATCTGCAAGCTGAGTGCCCAGCTAGTCTGTGTGAACGTTTCCTACTATTACCCTGACTTCAACCTCCCCTTCTCCACGCTTTAGTTCATCTGAGGGTTACGTCCTTCTTTCCGATACCAGTTCCGCAGAGGGGGAAACCGACTGCAGCAGCATCGTTAAGATCAGGGACGCGGTTGCCAGAAGGAGCTCTGGAAAGTCCCCGTGCCCCAAATGATACGACAGGGTCTTCTTTCAACTGGTTAGGGAGAAGGAGCCCTCCGAGCTGGCCGTCTCCTCTCGACCTTGAGACTTGTCCCCAGCCCCGGTGCAGCTCTGGGGCCCGGCAGCGCGGGCGGGTGGCTGTGGCCGGTCCCCGCCTCGAAGGGAGGCAGGCGCCGGGATCCGGGCTGCACGTCGGGGCTGGCCCCGACGCGCTTATGGTGGGAGAGCCAGACCTGAGAGGGGCTGGCCTCTAGCAGATGATTGACATCAGACTGGGTGAGGTTTCATGTTAAATGAAAAAAAAAAAAGGAAAAAGAA
>VZRE01004970.1:350251-410681 GCA_013396775.1 Cephalopterus ornatus
GGCCGTGCCGATCCGGCTCCGCGATGACTCCCCGGCTGCCGAGGAGCCTGCGGCGGCTGCTACTGCGCCTTTCCCTCTGGGTCCTCATGGGCAGTTTGGTCCCCGCTCTGCTCCGGGGTAAGTGAGCGCCGGCCCGGACTGCCTTTGACAGCTGCTGGGGCCGGAGGCAGCAG
The DNA here is from genome assembly GCA_013396775.1 of Cephalopterus ornatus. Taxonomy (NCBI): domain Eukaryota; kingdom Metazoa; phylum Chordata; class Aves; order Passeriformes; family Cotingidae; genus Cephalopterus; species Cephalopterus ornatus. The sequence goes on from VZRE01004970.1 coordinate 350,425, forward strand.
CGGAGCGGGGCGGGAGGGGGGCAGGAGGCGAGGGACAAGCGACAGGCGTCCGCCGCGGGAGGCGGGGGACACGGTTGCTAAGTTTTGAGGCTGGAAACACTTCGAGAGGGGTGAGCGTGTTTGTTGATGGCCCTGCGGGAAAGTAAGCGGGGAAGAAAGGACTGGGAATCTCGGGGTTTCGCGGTCAAAGCTGAGGTCCGTCCGTGGAGGGAAGAGGGGGGAGAAAAGAGCGGATTTGGCAGGAAATCAGCAGGGTCTGCTCGGGACGGAGGAGCCTGGAGAGGGCATCTCGGGAGCTGCTTGCTGTCGCCGGGGGAACGACCGCCCGGCCCTGCCTGCAGCTGCTGCGGCAGCTCCCGCACCTGGTGCCGGCCCGCACCGTGTGCCCGGGGGCGGCGGGACCCGCGGCCCGCGCCTCCCGAGCCCTTCGGAGCAGCTCTCCCTGCACAGCTACGGGGGCAGGGCTGGAAGGTGCCTCGGGTGGACATGGCTTGAGCCGCTGCGTGCCGGCTCTCCAAGCCGAGGGCCTGCGCGTGGCCAGAGAGCCCGCTCCTCATAGATCTGCAGTTGGTTACCAAAAGCTCGGTTTTCCTGTGAAATTCACATTTCTGACAACAGCTGAGTTTAGCCGTGACTGTGAGCAGTTGGACTAAGCAGCAGTCATTCCTGTAGCACTGACTGCGCATGTTGACTCACACTTAATGACACTACTTTCCTTACTCTACTTTTACTGAGGCATCCTTAGATAGGTTTTTGAGGCTGTGTCTTGCAGTATTCTTCGTATCATAATTTATAAGGTACTAAGAGCTTAAAATTCTGCTGCAAAAACAAGGTCCCTGCCCTGAGGGGCTTTCTGAGTCTGCCCTACCAGTAGTTACCCTAATCTGTGAACTAACATCTGTAACAGCAAGGTTAGGCCCTAAATCATGTTGCAGCACAACTGGTGAACCTAAAGAGAGAACAGCAAATTGCAGCAAAACTGCATCTGAAACACTTTTGAAGAATTAAGGAGATTTCTGAGATGTCTTGTAATAGCACACCTAGTTTTAGTCTTCAGGTAAGATTTGCAGACAACTGTGCCCTCTGATTGTCTGTTGTGGTCAATTCATGGTCCATAGTGATCTCAAAATTGTGGCTGAAAAATAATAGCATAAAGTAGAAAACCCTTGTATAACTACTGCCATTAGCTATGTACAGTTATGAATAACTTCATGCTTCATTGATAATCCTGTCAAAGTCAACAGGTTTTACATACCTGCAAAGTTATTCATGGAAGCTGAAACAAAGAATTGTCAACTTTATATTGTAATTGTGATTAGCATAAGCAGGCTTTGTTTAGTGCAACTTAGCAAATTAGAAAACTTAACCAAATACTCAAAATTGCTAGCTGCGAATAGGGAACAGCCCTTGTTAGAGACAGATAGTTAACTGTTGCTTCAAAAACACATAAGCAAACTTGGAGAAACAGATAGGTAACTAACAATTGCTTTTAGGCAAGTAGACAAGTGTTAACAAGAAAGCCAGAAAATATGTCTTACGCCTGAGTAAAATAGAATGCTATTGTAATGTGTGCTTAACCATTTAGTTTATCAGCTACTAAACATAAAAATGTAAGAGTGTATGACATTTATGATAAAATTGCTATATAAACCCACTGAAAATGTGAAAAGGCAGAGGTACATTTGTGAAGTTAACCCTGTGTCCTCTCCACCAAGGTGTTAATAAAGATACTTTGGATTCCTTTGAATCAAAGCTTAGGGTAGAAATAAAAAACAGGGTAAGAATAAGATACTATGGTGTCCCAGGGCTCAAAATTAAATATTTTTTTAATTTGAGGTGTGCAGTTTCAACTAGTGATTATTTTCATTTTACCCCAGGCCCAAATTTTTGCAGATTCCCATTGCAAAAAAGCTTTAAATGAAAATGCTCCACTTTTGTTAATCTTGTGTTATTTATTATTACACTTCCCCCCCCCCCAATCAGTTATAGACAGTCTCAAACTACGGGTAGATTTTTAAAAGCAAGCATAGCTTAAAAGTTTGTTCTTTTTTCTTATTGTAGGTTCTGTGAGGAAAAATTATGTAGACTGGCTACAATTCAGAATTTTTCATGCTGATCTTCATCTACACCCTACAATAACCAAAACTGAGTAGACCTGTTGTCAAATAATCTATCCCATAGTTCCAAAAGTTGTTTTAATAACCACCATAGGATTATGTTGTGATTATGACAGGCAGAGCTGGTCAGAAAACAACAGTTCTGTGGGGCAGAAAGTGTGAGGTTTGGTTGGTAGTTATTTGACATCAAAATGAAAACTATAGCTGCCAAATGTTTTGGGGAAAACAGATAAACAAAAAAAAAGAGCTACTTAATTTGTAATAGCTCGGCAGTTCAGTGAGGTTGAAAAAGGAGAGATAACAGTCTCAGAAGAGCTCAATTCCCAGGTAAGCCTACTAACCAGCTGACTCTTGTTAGATAGGTTAATAAAGTCCCAGCCAACATTTCATTTTAATGTTCTTCACAGAAAAATATTAGACAGTAAAGACTCTAGACAAACCCACAAGTTCATGAACAGGCTCACTAAGAATGACCTGCTTTGAAAAAGATGCTCTCATGTCCTGTACTACACACAAATAATTAAAGTCTTTTTCCATAGAGTAAAGGGACAAGGTGTGATTTTTTTAAATGACTGTGAATGCTATGTTGAGCATTTAATCAATAAAGGGCAGTGCAAAACAGCAGTTCCCCACATAAGAAATTGATGTTGCTGTGTCCAAGTGAATATCAATCTGTAATTTATATTTGGGTTATCATAAGCAGAAATTTGATTCTTGGAATCATCTGTGTAATAATTGTTCCTCTCTGAATGTCGGGAACTTAATTTTTCCATTCAGCCAAACTTCTACGTGCCTTAGTGTCTCTTTAATTTTATTAAAGCTATATCATAGTCAATTTTATAGTGTGAAAATCAAATAAGAAGAAAAAACATCTCAAAACATGATGGAACATGTTTATAACATGATTGAGTCTAAAATGCATTCCTGCCCCCATTAAAACTGTCAATTTTTCAGGTATTTCAGGAGGTAAGTAGGAATAGATCAGAGATAATATTTCATTTTCTTCTATTTATGGAGTATCCTTGAATTTTAAGGCTTGTATACCTAAGACTTTGAAAAACGCTTTTATTTAATTGCTATTTTTAGGTCCTTGGCATTAACATGCTTCTATAATATTCAGGTGGTGAATTCCATATAGGAATGGTTTCTATTAAAAAATGATGAGACGGATCTTAAGCTGCTGCAAATGAATATATTTCCATTAGCATCGGTAGAGTTACATAGTTATAACAGGTTTCCTGAAACAGTTTCAGAAGTAATTTCAAAAAAAAGGGCAATGGAATAATTCAGATTTTTTCATATTTGTAATATTTTTTCACTTACATTTTATGAACACTTACTATTATATAACCTACATTTAGCCAAACAACGTTGCTTCAAAGTTAAATACTCCTTTCTGGGATGAATTGTTAGTTTAAAAGATACAGAGTCCTATAATGGTCCCTGATAAAAGTTGTCACTGTGACAAGGTTAACTCAGAATTTAGGAGCAAATATGGTGTCAGGTTCTTACCAGAAGAAAAATTCCTAATAGTTTGATTTATGGGGTTTCTTTGTGGGCTTGTTTTTTTCAAAGGCTTTCAGGAAGGAGTTGCTCTTTTGAGTGGAAGGAAAAAAGAGCATAGTATCCCTGTAGCAGCAGGTTTTGGAGTTTCCGATGCTTATATTTCCTCTGCAAGATATTTTTACGGTGATATTTTTTGCATTTGTAGCATAGGAACTGTTTTGTCAATAATGTATGTATGTGCTGTATGTACTTTTCTAGCATTCTCTGTCACTTCTCAGACCTCAGAAGAGCTGTGCCTTACTTTCGGTACAGCCAGAATGAGCAAAACCAACTAGTGGGGCCTAACCTGTTACTCTTTGAGTTTGCGTAGCAGGGTGCATTTGTATCAGCTAGGTATGACATATTATCACAAGTACAGTGACAGATTTTGATCTGAAATTGATCCGTGCAGTCTCCACGCTGGCATGGCCACAGTTGAGAGTTGGTGGCACAGTGAAAGGCAGGGCTTCCAGCCACCTTTGTGTTCCTGGAATCAGCAGGAGGGAGGTGAGTTGTTACATTCCTGATCTGCCCGTGGTTCCTACAGCCCTTCTGGCACCTGGTGAGCTGAGGAATGAAAGGGTGTTGTGAGGCAGGTGGAAGATCAGTGGTGCATCATCTCCTTTGCCACACAGGAGTCCTTTGAATTAGGGGAAATATCCAGGTAGGTGCATCCCAGGGAGATTAGATAGTTTGTGTTGCCAGAGCATTGCAAACTCAGTAAAATTGACTAAGAGATCAACCAGTCTGTGCAAATGTTGGAGAGTACAAGGAATTTCCACCATGAAGTAGTGGAGAGCCAGCCCTGATTAAAAAAAAAAAAAAAAAAATTGGCTAAGTCCTAGTCTAAGAGACTTAGTGCTGAGATTTTGGTTTACTTACCAGGACTTTGGCCTAAAATTTTCTTGGTGTTAGAGGGGTTTTTGTTTCTTTTGTTTATTTTTCTACAGGATAATAGAAACTGTTTTTAAAACTCTTAAATCAAGAATAAAATAAAGGGTGATGACAAAATACTTGTGCTTTTTTATGAAATCTAATTCTGGAAGGTTAAAATAGACTAAAATGAATCATAAAGACTATGCTTTGGTTTTGATAGGCAAAGTCCTTTTGAAGTTTAACTTCGCTGGTAGGTGGAAGTGATAAGTATTGTATTAAGAAACAGTGGAGAAACTTCTTACTACAGGGGATTTTACATCAAGGAGTGGGCACACACACTGGGACAGAGCATTGTAGCTAAGGCAAATGCCATTGATCTGTATGCCACTGTAAGCAATGAGTCGATAATAAATATTTGCAGAATTGGGTTCTCAGTGACCCATCTGAGTCTTCAACAGTTGTTTTCTGTATTATGTCTTCATATGACATAACGACAGAGCAGCAGCACTGGCGGTCGTTGAGTACAACCATTTATATCACATGCCACCATTTCTGTGTGTCCATTAGCTTCTAGGGGTTTAAGCAGAATTTAAATTGAAGCATGTACTAAGAGGTCTGCCCTGCAGCTCATATGGATTAATGTCCGTTTGTTTGTATTACTGCAAAGCTTAGCAACTGTTTTAGATTTTAAGAAACGGTAACACTGGCAGTGTCAGGGGAAATACTAGTTATTGGTTCACCCATGTTTGTGGGTATTTTTTTTAATATGCCATTTCCTTGCTCTTTCTATTACTGTGAATGCCGTTGTAATTGTTACAGCTGGAACGACCTGTCTTTTTTTCAATTGGATTTTAAAGCCTTTTCACCTCTGGGAAGATCGTCTGGGGAAGGAGGAGTTTTCCTTTGCTCAAACAACTGGTATTTAGAAAGAACTTCCTGCTGGCATTCATCCCTGAGTTAATCTGGTTAGAGTTAGAGCTGGTTGAGAGTTTTTGACACTGTTTTTCATGGGAAAATGCTGATTTGTCAAAACTGAAACAATTTGTGGAAATGTACCAGTTTCCATTAAACTTTCATCAGGAAACCTTTTTTTTTTTAATTATTTTTTATTTTTGCTTTTTTTTTCTCTTCCACAGTCCACAGCAGAATTTCTGATATAGAAAGATAGAGAGAAAAAGAGCAATAATCATTAATCAGTAATTAGAATAATTACTGGTCAGTGGAAGAAAGGCAGGCTCAAATGCATGGTCTGACTCTCAGAATGCACACTTGAAACTGGAGCTCCCCCTATCCACTCTCCCCAGGATGTTGGAGAGCTGTCACTCTTGCTGCGCATACATGCACAGACATCCCCACACCCATCACTTCAAATGGTATTGGTTTCACTCTGGTTATGAATTTGAAAACGTATGAAATGTTGAAGCACTTTATGGGGCAGGAAAAACATTTTCCTTACAGCGTTTTTAAAGTTGACCTGTAGCCATGTGTTCATTTTCTCCCTGTTGGGTGGGAATGGCAGTGCTCTGAATGACTGGTGTCTTCTAGTCTTTGTTTTATATCATAATAACAAGCTGTATTCAGAAATTTCTGTCATGCAAAGGAACCACAGTTTTGATTGCTAACAGTCCTCGCAGTCTGATTCCAGGATTCCAGTTCTCCTCTCACCCAAAGTGGTATTTTTGCAAAAATTTGACTGAAATTAATAGATTTCAGAAACAGATAGAAGAGTCTGCTTCCTCTAAAGCATCCTTCAGCTTACAACTCAGCAGGTACATCACTACAATGACACCTGGGATTAACATTATGCCTTTGAAATGGCAATCTGAAACCAGAGGTATTAGAAAGCTGCCTTCTGCTTCCTACTATTCTCCCTTTGTACCCCACAGCCCACACCCTCAAACAAGCTGTTGCCCTTCTCTGTAAGTAGATATCTGAGGTTTTAAGGTAAAAAGGAAAGATTTATCAAGCAGCTGAAGCCATAAGTTCAGCCAGCGATTTGAAAGTCACACCACATTCTTTGTAGCTTGTTTATAGGGACCACTAATACAAGTTTTAAAAGATCACCTCTGCCCTCTGTGCAGCGGATCGATTCCTCCAAAACATTGCCCATGATCTTCATTTAATGCAGCATTTAAGCTCAGTTAGAAAAAATAGTCTGTGCAGGGGACATTAGAAAATCTATATTTTGTTCCCAAGGCTGTGGTGGCTCTGTCAGATCTTAGAGACTTCCCTGTGTTCGAAAAGTGAGTTTGAACAGTACACTCAGAGGGCAGCGGGAAGGTCTCGCAGTTTTACTCCTCAGAGCAACAGTTTCCAAGTAAAGACCCAAGCGTGGTTCTTTCGTGCCTGGGGCACTTGAACAGGTCTCTTTAAAACCTAGCATTGTGCAAGTGGAACTCATGCAGGGCCAGACTGTCAGCTGGCATAAATCAGCTTACCCTGTTGAAGGCAAGGAACCTGCCCTGATTTATACCATCTGAGAATCTGGCCACAGAATAAATAATAGGCAACTGTATGTTATGAGGCTGCAATTCCCTCGAGGGGGCTTTTGTGGTATCAGTCTGCAGGAGCCAGAGTGATCTGGTTCTCTTTCTTGGAGCAAAAGAGTGTTTATTCTGCAGTTTTTTGAAGTCCTCAGGAACATTAGGAATGGGAGATTTCAGACAGTCAAGGGAAAAAGGATGCTTTTAAACATCTTGTAAGGCGTCATTCTCAGGAGGAGAATTTTGGAGGATGCAGATTAATTGATTTGGGATAGGTAGTCCCAAGAAAAGATAAATATGTAAGATTCTCATCAAGACCAGGCCTTTCCTCTGAAAACACTTGTGTACATTTCCTAAGCTGTCAACTGCCTCAACTGAAGCTCCCTCATCACTGATAAGCTTCTAGCGGTGATGTAGTTAATAAGGAAGAAAAGTGCAGAATGGGAAATGAGGACTAAGGGGCAAACACCTCCTCAGAATGTGGATGTGGTTTTTAATTTTGTTTAACATTTCACCCAGAAGGGTCATAAGTAAACTGGTATTCATTGTATTGACTTAGAAACAAAAGAGGGTTCGGTTAGATTTACCGAGTGTTGACCTGTAGTTCTCTGGGGTCTAAATATTTTAGGTGTGAGATACAGGTCAACCAGCTCCCTCTGTTTTTAATCCTGCTGTGGATTCTGCCGCCCAGAATGGAATTGAGTTTATCATGGGTATACGTCACCTGTTGGCATGGTTAGATGGTGCCTGGGGCTTTTGGATGATAATGTGGCAATTTTGTAGATTTCATCTCAGTAACTAATATAAGCACATCTTAAATGTTGCTGTACAAGAGGCTGAACTTTGAAGCAGACCACAGATGATTACTCATGGTTTATCACTTCTGGTTATTTTCGGGGAAGGAAGCAGAAGCACCTGTCTGGGATTCATGTGTGTCTTGAGATACGGATCTGGTCTGATCCCTGAGTCTAATTACTAGTTTAGATACTACTGACAACTCGTTGTGTAAAGTTGCAGTACAGCAGTGGTTTGGATAGCACAGCTTCAGCAACAGTTTCAGAAAGGTCTTAGTGCTCAAATGAGATGAAATTTCTTACCATTTTGGCTGCTCCCCTCGTTTTAGTGTTACTTGGCTGTCCTGAACAACTTCCATAGGGTTTGGGGCTGGAGTAAATCTGAAGTCATAGTTACATCAGGAATTAGCGTACCTTCAAGTGCTGCAGGACAGTAGTGTGTGTGAATAACTTCTGTCCATTAAAGTGCATGCTTGGGGAAATAGGATAGATGGAATTACATCTTTTTCTCTTTCCAGATTTTTTCTCCAACTGTATAGTTTCTTAAAGTATTCCTCACCATGCAGTTAGTGTCCAGTGTGCAAATTCAGGCTCCACTTCAGATGCTCCTCTCTCAGCTCCATAGCTATCTTTAGCTTTCCTGTAACACGACTGGGTAGTGATTTCAGAGTGTCCCATTCTTCTTGAGAAACTTATAGAAAGAGTGCAGGAATGAAGAAGTAAATCTTTGTGTGTTTCACTAATGGGAAGAATTTAATGAGATTTTGAACAGCACAGATTTGTCAATCTGCAATCAGGAACCAATGAAGATTTCAAGAGAAGAGTTGTCATTTGCAGGTGGTGGTTTTTCTTTTATTTCCTTTGACTGGTTCTGCCTGCAAGCATGCAGCAATTACCCTTCTCATTTGTCTCTGGCATACAAGGAGATCTATGATTCTGTAGTGACTGTGCTGTGGCAATTGGCCAGCTGCCCTGCTGTGTCCCTTCTACTTCCCCACAGCTCCCATTACCAATTTTCATGGTTGCCTTGCTTCCTTTTCCTACAGTGGTTAGAGCTTTTGCCCTGAAAGTGGGAGACCCATGGTCATGTCACTCAGCCTGAGAGTATATAAACCCCTTCAGTGAAGGGCTCTGGAATGAAGGATCCTTGCTGGCTAAGAGAGGGCAGGACTTAAGAGGCAGCACTTTGCAGAGAAAAGGCTGACATGTGTGTGGGTGGTCCCCCAAAGCATGTCACAGGAGAAGAAAGCCTATTCCCTGATGGATTCATTCATTATTCCAGCCCCTGCAGGGTGGCTGATATTCTCTCCAGGCAGTTCATAGCACAACAAAGAGAGACTTTACATACAGAATCTTTTTTTCCTTTCTAAACTGAAAACAACCGTTTCTCATCCTCACAAAAAGATCAGAGGGGACCATGTAATAGTCATGACTTCGTAAGCCTCTTTATTTAAGCTTTCACAAAGTAACTAGGTCAGCAATACGTGCTTCTGGGCTATTGAATTTTCTTTCTTGCCCTCAGTCTATTCTTCCATTTCCTCACCCAACTTTACCACAAAGGAGTGCCTTAAGTCAAAAATCTGGGAAGCTAATCCTTTTATTGCATTTGTAGTATTTTCATCTGGTATGTACAGTGCCAGACCATCAGGCGTTCAAAGCTATCATAGCTCAAGTTTGCATGTAAACAGGAATACTACATTTTCTGGTTCTAACTAAAGCCATATCTGCTCTATCTTTGCTCTGAATAATAGATATAGGAAAACATTCAGCAGGAAGAGATTGATAAACTACTCTGGAAAAGAAAATACAACCAAAACATGTTTCTTTATTTTCGTTTTTCTTTCTCCATCAACTTCTTGCTCACACACTCCTTACTTCCCACATTTTATACTTTTACCTTGAGGTTTCTGGCTAGCTGGGGGCTTTGCTGTTCTCACTCTTCCCTGAAGCCATAATATTATCATGAATATTAGTGCAAGAAGCAGCCTAGGGCTTTTGTATATATATGTCCCCTGCCTTTAATATGTATAAAAGAAAATAAAAATGTGATTCAAATTAAATCACCAATATTGCGGAATTGGAATTCAGAATGAGGACTTGGGCGTATCCCACTGAATTGTTTAAAAATATGCAATTTTTCAAAGTATCTGTATCAGATATGAAAGCTCCTCCTATGCAGACTGGAGGTGATTAGGGGCTTCTTCTTTTCATGGGAGGAGGAGGCAAGATTTGTTAGTCACTTATAACTACAGCTTTTGCATCTTGACCTATGATTAAAGCAGTGAGCTAGGAAATGAGAAGCCTCTTACTCTCTGGAGACCCAAACAATTTCATCCATTGTATTTTTGATGCTACCATTAAACTTCAGTACAGTTATTTATGGCAAAAAATAATGCAATGATGTGTTAATTACAGCTTCTATAGATGGCTATAGAACTTGTGGGTAATGAACAGAGATTGTTTCAATACTTGCCTATTGCGATTTGGAAATTGAGGTTCGAAGAGAGTCATAACCACTGTTCTTTCTCAACAGAAATTCTGGATTAAAGCCCTCCGAGCATCCAGAAATTCTCATCAATCTCAAACTCCCTGTCAAGTTCAGTAAGATATGAGCACTTTTTTTCTCCTGTATTTTTCTCAGATTAAGAGGCTGTGTGCTACGAGCTTGGCGAGGTGCAAGGAAGCTTTGGTAACTTGCCAGTGTTTGACCATTTAAGGCCTAACTCTTTCCTCAGTTGTCCACATATGTATTGTTCATGGTTCAACAAATATGTGAATTCTCTAACTAGGCTTTTTTGTTCTGGTGACTTGTAGTGTGATTATCAGGCACATACCTACTGGTGGTTTGAAGTCAGAAATATATTGGTGTTCTCATGGGTGTAGCTGGGTAGCAAATGCTAGAAGCAAATCACTAATTATTTGAAATATCTTACCCTTGAAAGTTAATGACAAGGCACATTAACCACTATCATTACCACATTCCTAGAAATAGAAAACACTGACACCTGCTTTTCCACTCTGTTGCTTAACATAAGTAGTTAGACTACCCATAGAATCCCTACTTCTCCCTTCAAAAGGTGGATTTTGATTTAAGTTTGCATTTTGCGCTGTTGAAACTGAGATGTAGTTTGCTTTTACCAGGGCATCTATCGTCCTTAGGTCTGCAGTGGGTAGGCAAGGAGGAGGTACTGTTTGTTTAGGGAACCATGCTGTCTTTTTAGCATTTTCAGATAACAGTTTAATCTTAAGGATTGCCTGCCTTTTGAAAATGATGGACTGTTGTGGTTTTGAGCATATGAAGAACAAAAGAATTAGGAATAGTAGCTGCAGCTGCTATTCCCTGGCTGGGTACAGTTTTGGTCAGATATGCAGGCACTTTGCCATGCCTTAATAAGATACCACGAATAACAAACACAAGTAATTGGGAGCATTTGCCTCAAGGCAAGGGTAAGGTAGTGCAACCTAGCTAAATCTGCTCTGCCAGTATGCTCAGCTGTGGGTAGGAGAGCTCACGTGGAAGTTTACCGCTGTTGATGGAAAACAACGTGTTAATCTGTGCTAACTTGATATGTTAGACTCTCTGGGGGAGGATATTATGAAAGGTGAACAAGATCCGTTCCTTCAAATGAAAGCTGTAGGCGAATGAAACCACTTCAGAAACAAAGTGTGCATTTTTAACAAACAGGATACTTTCGTTGTTAGAGCCTTGTCAAGGGATGTGATGGACTTTCCAGTGTGAATCTCTAAATCAAGACAGGGTTTTGCTTGTTAAACGTGTACCCAGATAAGTTAGGGCTTTGCAAAATTAACTGAATGGAATGGCTTCACTTGCAGAAGGCCAGACAGGGAATATCATCCATATAGTCACAGAGGTCCTGTAACCTATGAGTATGTGGTGCAGCAGGTTACCACCACCAGGCGGGTGTCACTTACGTCCCTCTCAGAATTAAGACTAGCACCTCCAGAAGAAACAAACAGTTAAGCTGCTCTGCTAACTAATGCTGTACAAAAATATTTCAACTATGCATCACTCATAAAATTTTACATCCAAGGAATTAAAAAAATGTCTCTATTGCTACGGAGCACTTTCCTCTGGTATAGCCTAAGCTATTACTGTGTTTGAAAAGCTTGGAATTGCTTTCTTCTATGAGAACACTTTTAGAAACATGCTGTGTTCTACGAGAGCAGTATTTGTTAAAAATGCCAAAGTGACAGCTTTAGAGAATGAGCTGCCCATGTCACCGAACAGTTACACTAAAAACCATAACAAAACATGCAACTGGCTCTTGGTGTTTAAAGGCATACTGAGTGGTTCAGCTGCTATGACCATGTTATGCACAGCCTCCTCAATGACAGTTCTTGAAGTAGTATTTTCTTGACATAATTACTAATCCACTTTGCATTTGATTAAAATGATCAAGGCATTTTGTAGAAGGCTTTAGACATCCTGCAGACTATTACTGGTTTCTACAATTGAATAAGTGCCCTCCAGATGAAGGATGATGATGTGCTATGACCAAAATCCAGAACCATTCAATGACTCTAAACTGTTAAACACCAGCAACTATAATTTGACATAGCAACACTCAGAAATCACAGATTAGCATCTGCTGAAGATCTTATCCTATTAAATTTAACTAGTATATGTGACAGTAAACATCTTCTGTCCTGCAGTAGCAGGATGAGGAACATTATGTTATGCCAGAAATGAACTTCACCATTTAAAAGTTTATGAAGTGTCATCACGTTTTGCTTTTCATAGTTCTCAGTTGTTAGAAAAAAAATGGTTGAAGTAATTGGATGAAGTTTGAGATATTTGGATGAAAATTGAGAGGCAGTGGTAGGTTCTGAGCTGCTGCTTGATATCCTTGCTCTTCTGTTTCTGTCTTATCTCTTCCAGCTTTCTCTTTGGTAGAAGGAATTGTTTTGTAGACGCTTAATTTAGTTTTTTCTTTGCAATGTTTTTTCTAAACAAGCTTGTAAGTGTATATGCTGTCTTGGAGTCCTGGTGAAAGATTACGGTCTTAAGAATGACTAAAGATATAGCTTGAGGACTGAAATTGGGGATTTACAGTAATAACAACGTTTTACTAAAGCAACAGGGAGGGGAAAACCCTAGAAATCCAACTACATGTGTACATTTCAAATTTACAATTTTATTCTGCCTCATCATAAACAAAGTGTAAGAGCCTGCAGTCTCTCACAAATCTTCAGGCAGATAGACTAAACATTTTAGACTGGCAAGTGCCTTCCTGCTGAGCAGCACCTGATGTGGGAATGTCCTCACCTTAGATTGTAATGCCAGCCCTGCTGAGGGCTGGCTGCTGCAAGCAATGAGTTGTTGTATGGAATGAGAACTGTTGTATTCCTACATGCAGGTTTTTTAGTGTCCAGGTTAATATTTTTAATGTAGGGGCTTACCTGCTGGACCATGCACACAGATAGAAGCAATTGTCCTTAAAATACTGAGTATTATAGTATAGTGAGTTGATTGTTTGCATGTGATTTAGAAATAATGGCAAAGATAGGGACCTTTCAGTGAACTTTCAAGAGATGGATTTAGGGCTAAAACACCTACTTACCTCAGAATGGGCAGGTTTCACGCATGGCTTATATTTTCCTTTAAGCCCAGTAAAATTTCAGCCTCAAGTAGAAATGAAGGAGCTGATTATTCTTCCCCTTATTTCAGCAGGATGGTATTGCCAGCTAGTGATTCACAGTCTCAAAGGTAACTGGAGGGAGCCATTTGCAAATGCTTTAAAAGGAACAGCTAATACTGGGGGGATATGTTAGCAAATTTACCTTTGGCATATAAAGGAGATGTTGCTTTGTTGGGAGAGATACTTCTTTACCAAGAAATCTGATAACTCACTAACAGCAAGCCCCAGCGGTAGGATTTCTGCAACAGAAGTCAGCAAAAGAAAGCTTTCCTAAGATTGAGTATCATCAGAAGTGTGTTTTTATGCATATGCCCTTTTCTCAATACTCAATATACAATTCCCATTAATAGTAGTGGAAGTTAGATTCATCTGTCAAGATAACATATCCCCAGGGTATTAAATTCTCTTATTCTGTTTCTTTGCATGTAACTTGACAGAGACAAATATAACCATCCAAGCTCCTGAATTTGAGAAGGGTGTGTATTTTTCCTCAAATCTATTCAAAGTGATTCTACTCCTAAGGGATTACATTCGAGCCTAACTTTCCTCTGGTTTACTATCTTAGCTGAGCTGATGGATTATGAAAGAGTAATTTCTTTTTAATACTGTTTTCCTGAATCTGTCATTCAAAACTTGCTGTGTGGGGACAGAATGGTTCATAAACATTATTTTCTTGGAGGAAAATGGCTTCTCACAGTAAGAAGGAGCTCTGAGCAGAGCTTCCACATAAACATGTTTGCCCATCAGTGACTAACAGAAGAGTCTCTGTGTGTGTTAAGGATGTGGACTTATTAAATGAGACTTCTTATTTGGAAACAGTTTTTCAAATAGAATAGGAAGCGTGGATTATATTCAGGTCTAGAGAAAGAAATTGCATAGAATTCTGTTTTAGCAGAATTTCTAGATTATTTTGTAAACTAGTGCCATAGTAGGAACATCCTCTTGTCAGAGGATGTACCTTAACGTAAATCCAGATCTCTCAAATATTTCTCAAGTTTGGAGGTCTTCAAAAAGCTAAACAAAATTAGGTCTTTTATGCTCCTTACATTAGTAAGTTGTCTTTTTATATTAAGTTTAAACAAAAATCCCTAAATCCTAAATTGTGACTACAAATTCTGCATGCATAACATCCTTTGTTTTGGTTTTTTTTTCCTTATTTGTTTGTTTATAGCTGGGAGGGACAGATAGTGGCAGTGAATGCACTTTAAAAAATCCTGCTAATATCCTCCTTTTATCTGGAAAAACAAATATTTATAAACCCCTCTGAATCATGTAACTGTGTAACGATTGCAAGTTTGAAAGCACAGTTGTCTGGTTAATCCATTTAAATGCTTATTTTGATTGGGCAGCTGTGAGTCTTTGTGTGCACACAGCTTCTCCCCATACTTACTGGTGTGATATAAAAATGCCACGGAAATTCTGGTTTGGTTCAGTAGCAACCCGTGCAAACACATACCACATTTTGTTGTACGGGATAGAGACTCTCACCATGCAGACCTCATCCTTGCTTATGGTGGCCTTGAGAGCTGTGGCTGAAGCCAGTTTGCTCAGTCACTTCCAACCCTGGCTCTATAGGTTGCTGAAATCATGCTGAAAGAATGTGGGTTCTGGTTCGAGGTGCAAAGCATCCCCTAACTCATGACTTGAACATGCTCCAGCAGTTGACACAAAAGGTGTACTTGTGAAGGGCCAATACAGAGGCTCAATACGGAGTTGTGCGTTGAAAAAGAGCGGGGAACCTCAGTTTGAATTCCTGAATCTACGTAAAATTAAAACACTGAACAGCAGTCCTGCAATTTATATGCTCCAAACCATGCCATTGTACCTAAAATCTTTTTATGTCTTACTTACACTCTTTGTGCCCCTCATGCTTCATAATTATAGAGTATTTCCTACTTGTGAATGTGACACTTAAACTGATATTTGAACAGATGCAGCCCATTCCAATTACTGTGTTATATTTTAAGACTGCTTTTGGTTTATTTTTGCCTTGTGTTTGTTTTTTTTTAATTCCAAGTCTATTATTTAGGTTTGGCTCTGTTTGACTAAAGTTTCATTCTTTGGTCCACAGGATCTTGTTTCCAGTTTTCAGAAAAGAAATTGCAGAATCAGGCTCTTTGAAAAGAGAGATATGAGTTGCAGTTCAGCAAAAGTTTCAGAGCAAAAAATGAAACTTTTGTTTGGTTTTGCAGAGCATTTCCTGAGAGCAGTCGTAGTGTCAGGTAAATGTTCGTCAGGCTGTTCCCCTGAAACAATGAAGAATTGGGGTGACTGGTTGAATTTTACTTTTTGTGTTCACATTACAGAACTAGAGCAAAATCAGGTGTTTCACATCAGTCAGAGGATGTATGTTCTTCACAGTACTCCCTGTCCATTTTATGTCTTTCCTCTTGAAAAAATTATATTCTAAAAACAAGACTCTTTCTGACTCTTTCAGCATCCTGTGAAGAGGAGGCATCTCCTAGATCTCTGTACAGCTGAAGAAACAGCCACAGAGACTGGTAGCTGTCTTCTCAGATGTCTCAGGTGTCTCTGACTTGAGACACCAGAAGTCATTTTTCTATACTTTGAAGTCAAAATAACCTGCGATCTAGTTTCATAGTGGATTTAAACAGCTATGAGGCCTGAGAAGCTTCTGCAAATATTTCTGGGGAGAAACATCGATCCTTGGATTGCTGCCCAAAATATAACCCATGTGGATGAGTCCTAAGCAAGTCCCATCTGCCCTTGCAGTGATGATGCCTGGCAGAACAGGCTAACTACAGAGCCCCCGTTTCCTCTCCTGGAAGGGCTGTGACATCTCTTGATTCAGGGCAAGTAACATTTGAAACCAGACTGTAGAGCTGGAGACAGCAGCAGACAGTAGGTTCCCCCGCGTCCCTGGTGCGGTGGGCAGCGTCACCTTGGCCCAAAAGTAACTGCAGCCATAAATCCACAGAGACTTTTCTGTGCCCTCAGCAGTGCTACTGCTGCTGAAATATGCAGTTTTTCATTACCCTAGCTGTGGGTTGCCACTCCTCATACCACATTCTTCATTGTGTTTGTATTGTCAGATAGACGTCTAGACTGGAGAAGTCTTCTGGGTCAAGTTGGCCTTTGGAGGGGGAGGGAGGTGTGGTAAGGTGCTGTCTGATTCCTCTGTGAGGAGAGAGAGTGCAATGAGGGATGTGAACAAATAATGAGCAGGGGAGCATGACTGCTGTTTTTTGCAAACTGGAACTGTTTGTGCAGATATTTCTCCATGGCCTCACAAGAGGGAATGAGAAAAGGGAAGATCTTTTGTGTTCACACTGCTTAAGAAACAAATTAGTCATTTTTCTTAAAATGGTCTGAAGACTTCTCCATGAGGCAGACAATTGTTGTTCTCAAAATATGTTTCCTTGCATTAAAAAGGAACAACATTAAAAATAAGACGTCAGAAAAGGTGTGTGAGTGTGAAGGGGGCTCTGCTGTGGCATCCCCAAAGGAGGGATCTACCAAGGGCTCTAGAAAGCTACACGTGGTAGAAGCCTTTCAAAAGGGAGGATGGATATGGTCTTCTGACTTTCAAACCTGCGAGGAAAATGTGTGTTGGTAGTTTTAAGGGGATATTTGTTAAGCAAATAAAAATTAAAATTAAAAGCATAAAATGGCAAATATAGGAGTGATACTTTTTCTGATTCACCAAGTAACCTCACTGTATCAAAGGGAACCTGGGGGAGTCAGGCATAACTTCAAATTTCCTGTTTTGTGTGATTTGTCACAGTCTTAACGTCTGTGCTTCATTTTCACTACTTCAAAAAGCAAGCAAAAGTCTGCCCCCAAACTAACATACTTCATAACCTTTCCTCGAGGTTTCTCTGAGACAAGAGAGGGTTTGCAAGTGTTTGCCAGCCTCCTCAGTGAACAAACAGTATTAATAAACATCTACTGGTCTGTATTAACTCTTTGTAAGACACAGCAGCTGCTTCTAGATGTTATTTACACAGTTTCTCTATATTTTAGTTACCTTAGTCTGCTCTTTTGAATACAATGAAGGACATACATTTGGCAAGAGTTTAACTGTAGCAAGGATTAACTTTAGTAGGATTCAACTGTATTTTCAGGAGAAAGATTTGGCTTTTTGCCACCTGAGTTGCTGCATACTGCCAGCGTAGAGAACAGTCTTCAAATAATTTCCATTTTGCATTTGCAAGAGATGATTTTTTTCTGTCTATCCAGCCTTTCTTATTACTGTTGAAAATGCTGCAGGTAGATAGTCAAGTAATGTGAAAGCTTTTTTTCACATAGAGAATTCAGACCTCTTCAGCTTACTGTTGATTTAAAAGTAATTGAGTAAACCACAACAACTTTGTGTGCGGTAATTCTCAATTTTGAGACTGACTAGACTTGCTCCTAATATAACCTGTATCGAGATAAATTAGCTTTAAAAGGCTTTGAAGGATCCACATGCAAAACCTTAAAACCTTCACCCCTTTAATTTTATGCATTAAACTCTTGTGTGTATACCAGGGCAGCACTTGGTTACTTGAAGCCGTTTGGAAAGTTAGGCAGGATGCGGCTGTATACTAAATATGAACCAAGCCCTGCAAGAGTGTCATTTGTGAGTGTTATTCAAGCATGTTACTATTTTTGATTTCTGTGTGTCTTTGGTTGTGCAGTGGTCTGTGGGAGCTGAGGGCCAGGCCCCATCTGCACAGTGTGCTGTGGTGTTGCAGTGATGAGCCAGCACAACAGCTGTCTGTGTGAGGGATAAACGGGAACGGTACCCATGTGCCCACCTACTCTGTCCATCTCAAGTACCACAACTGCAATTCCCCATGGGAAGGACAGGAGGGTTTGGCAATACAATGTAGCAGGAAGCTCCTAACACTTTTGAAATTAGCCTTTTTGCCTCTACCATAGATCCTCAAGTCTTCTGCTGCCCAGAGGTTTAGCAGAAGATGCAGCCATTTGCCCTGAGACTTCAAATCTTCTCTGCTTTCTTCCCACCTGTAGCCTCTCCCTAAGGGTGCACCTAAAAAGGCAAACAAGATTGTCTTTGCATTAAGCAGACATCATAAGACAGACATTTAGGACTGCTAGTAAGTAAGAAAGGAATGTCTTCGGGTAAGCAGCACTGATACGTTAAGAATATGATTAATTTTTTTATGATCTCTTGAATTTTTCAGTTTGTGTGTGACATTGCACACGTTCAGTAGCCTTGCAGATAAACTGAAGTGCTAGGATGTGTCTCTATGGAACACTTAACAGCTAATAGAAATAGCTTAACCATAATGTTATTAGAAAATGTTCTAAAGCTCTGTCCCACCTGTATTGGGTGGACTTCTGAATTTCCCTGTTGGAAACTGGGAGTTTAACAAACAGACCCTTGAAAATAGAGTCAAATGACTCTTTAAGGTGAATGTTCCTTATTACTCATGTAATAAGAGAGACAAAGGGAAGAAATATAAATTAAGCTGTTCGAGGAAATACGTGCCTCCATCAGGACAAATGATTCACCTTCCCCATCACCATTACAAAGAATGAAGAGCCCTATCATATTTTGAAATAGGTTGGTGGTGGTGGTGTGACTGTTGAGGGAGCAGGAGTGGAGAGAAGCATGTTACTATAAACAGGCTTTCTTAACTGGCTGAAGGAAGAGGCACAATGGGTTCAGAAACTCCATTCAAACAACTTAGAAGATAAAATTGTATGGGTTTGTATTGTTAAGATTCTGTAGCAGACAGTGGAGATACATTTATGTTTTTCTGAGTCAGAATTTTTCCTAAATGTGTATGTTTTAAATGTTGGGGGGTTTTTCACAGAGACTCATTTGTCATGAAAAAGTGCCACAGAAATAATTGTATAATGCTTGAATCACTGCTGTCTATTTTCAGAACATAAAAGTTGGAAAAACAATGTTTGTATAAAGCTGAAGTATTTATACTCTTTCAGCTCTGTTTCAAGTGAAGTAATGGCAGCTTTCATTGAACAGATGAGAATACAAAAGGAGATGAAGATGGAAGATATGCTTTTTATTGCACAGGTCAGAATTAGTTATGCAATTGTCAGTTCTGAACCATGAATCACGCTTATTCCAACAAAGTAGGAAAGATGTTTTTGTTTATCTTGAGAACCAGATGAGCATTGTACTCAATATTCACTGTATATCTGAAGTCACAGGAGGGGTTAAACACTAAAGACAACCTCCAGTAAATTCCCAAGTTAATGCATTATGCAGAAAAAAAATGCAAGACCCTGTAGTCATAGTTGAATAAATTGATCTTCATGTTATATCACTTACGATTCTTCAGTGCTGTGTGCTGTTTACCAGCTGTGTTGGGGAGGCTGTGGGCTAAAGTCAGGGGAAGATGAAATGCCCATTTAAGAGCCCTATGGGAAGCCATCATTTAGATTTTTTCAGCCTCTTTGCCCGGAGACAGTATTCTTTTGTTCCGCCTACCATGGAGTGCTAAACAGTGGCCAGAAAATGTGGAAGAGAGCTTCAAGTTAAAAATCCACAGGTAAAAATCCATCTCATTATTTTAGGCATCACAATAATGTTATTTTTATTCCCTGTTTTCAGAATGCGGTCACGCTTCTATCGTAAGTGCTGAGCTGGAGTCTCCTCTGACCTGGACTACTGTCAGTCAGGAGTCATGGCAGCGAGCTCTGTTCTTAGGCGTGTTTGAAGCAGATCACTGCTGTGTCCTGTACCAGAGAGAAGAGCCCAGCCCATGATTAAAACTGCCAGTGAAAGCTCATTTTGGAAACAGCAGATAAAAACAGTGTTATTTTAATGATTTAAATACAGACATTATTTTTATCTTCAAGATCTCCCGCTTAGTATGCTGTTCCCTCTCTGTTTTCTCTGTATGTGTCCCTCCCCCCAGTTCCTGCCAGATTTGATTCTGTTTCTGTGTCAGTGCCTGCAGCAATCCCTAAAGCAAAGTTTTGCCAGTTCCACTTGCTGTTAAAAGCCAGGCACTTCCACTGCAGGTTAAATGAAGTTTTCCAAGTCCTGCTCCTTTTCCTTTTGTCTTCTCCCTCTGCACATAGTTTACCCTGTGCCTTACCTGCTGGTAGGTGGGAGATGATGGTTTCCGAAATTCAGTGCAGTCAGTCAGTGGCCTTCCTGCTGTGATCCAGTTTTTTTTGCTTTTGCCTTCCTTCAGCTGACGGTGGCCAAACTTCTGCTGGCTGAGTCTAGCTGGTCAAAAAGGGCTTACCTAGTCTGCCCTCTTCTTTCTTAGCAGGCTTCTCCGTCATGGCTGAAGACTAGGTCGTAGCTCATACACACCTGAAAAAAGCCTGTGGGCCCCGCTAAATCATTCTTTCCCCTCAACTCATAGGGGCTGCTTTGTGATAGGATGGGTTTCAGGGCTGTACGTGCATCTCGTTGCACTCACAATTGAATTCTTGTCATCTGATAGGTGTGACTTGCATTTTTTTGATATTATGGGCAAAAGCCATTATGTGACAGGGAGAAGCCATAACATGCATCTCCTCCAAGTACTTTGCAAAGAAATGCATCCACAAGAAGGAAATTATTTTGGTTTTTATCCTTTGCTGAGCCCCGATGTGGTCTGATCATGCACAGAAGTAACACAAAAGTTCAACTGGTACCCTTAAAGGCACATCTTTAAGTACTGGCTAAGGCAGCTGTTGTGCTCCCTGGTTGTCAGTGATCTGTAACTAAAATAGAGGCTGAAAGATTCTGCAAAACAATCTGTAGGAATGTGGTTTTCTGGAGTCCTGCCACAGAGATAGTTAAATATCTGTTGGGTTAAACATTCATGGAACCTGTTTTCCTCTGACGTATTTTAGTTGCATGTAAAAGATAGCTCTTTGGCTTTACAGAGGCTGTTTCAGCACTGTTGATAATCATTTTTGTTAATTTTAATAGAAACAGTCACAAAATCATAAAAGTCCTGTACCCATGGTGATCCTGCTGGGGTAACTCATAGCTGAGGTAAGGAACTGCAGCCCAAAGCAGTGTCCAAGACAGTGTGAACTAGGTGAGCTCATACTCACATGGTGAGTATGGGAGTATGTGCCAGTGACACTACATTTCAGCTCAGATGGCATTAAGCTTAGAATTGGCTACTGTAACTGAAAAATCGAAAACATGTATTTCATAGGGTTACCCCAAAGGTGTTATGATGGGAGTTACTAGGTGATCTGCAGTGTTGCCAGCTCCTGTGATTGTGTGATGAGTAATACAATAGCTGACATATTTCTTGAAGATCAACTTCATGGATTCCAGTGATTTATTTTTCTTTGTATCTTTTCATTTTTTTAGTTAGACAGTAATTCCAACCCTTTTGCTTATGGCCAAAGTTTCAAAACATGTCTCAAAAAGCACTCTTAGAGTACAGCCAGCAACAGCAAATAAAGGAGAACCCAGCAGTTGTTTTTTGATTGCTCGGGGCTTTTTTGTTGGTTTTTCCCCCTTCCTTTATTTCCATGATTTATCTGGCTAGTCTTGTGATTTTGTAACTCTTTTTTTTCTTTTTATCTTCAGGATTGATTATGGTTCTGTCTTTTCTTCCTTGTATTACAGCACTGAACATAATCAGTATAACTAAGAATAGCCACCAGGATATACCCAGGTCTTAAAAGCAAAGCTCAGATCATACATTTTCCTTGACTCCTTCACTCCTGCAATTAATTCACCAATATTTGTAAGGCAAAGAATGTGCTTTTGAACCGTCACCTCTTCACTTTCATGTGTCTCCATCACTGTCAAAGTTTCTTGAGGTTGTAGATCGTGTAGTGGGGATAGTAGTCAAAATGTAAATCATGCTGTGCTCAGTACTGTTCCTGGCAAAACCTAATGTCTTTCTGTTGGATGAGAAGGTAATACAGTTTGGATTTTCTTCATAGTTGCTACTTGCTTTCCAATCACTGAGATAATGATGTCATGGAGCTGTGCTCTTTGGGAGAACAAGGGCAATCTGCTTCAAGACCCTCTGACAAAGGCATTGTCCTCCTTGCAGATCTTTGCGACGTAGTGGAGTGAAGTCTTAAATTCAAGTCTCTCCCATCAGGTGGAATTATTTCACGGCAGCTGAGTTCCCATCCCAATATCTCTCTCAGCAATTTTTTTTTTAAATTTTTAAGGGATGGGATCTGTCTGCTCAGCAATGTTATTTTATAAGTATACATGTGCTAGAGACATTGGATGAGAGAATAGAAGTGCGGTGACAGCATTTTACAAGGAGTAAGAGAAATTTGCTGCTGTTTCTGAAATGCATCCTAAGACATTAAAGGTTTTCCAGTGTAAATATTCCCAAAAAGACAGTATCTTGATTTGAGCTTTATTTAAATGTTGTTAGCTTGTGAGAATTCTGTAATGATACTAAAAAATAAGAGGAAAGTAAACTATTGCCTTAAGCCTCAATGAAAGTTACGTATCTACAAACAACAGAGGCAAAGCAAACAACTTCAAGACAGTCAATAGACTTTGGATGAGGTGTACTGCTTATAATGTCCTGAGAAACCATAAATAAAGATGTGAACCACAGAGCAGAATTGTTGTCTTGCAAGCCTGGCTCCACCACAATCCATGGGGTAGATATTTCTTACGTGTCCATTCCAGTGTCTCTTCCATAATATCAAGCCCACATACTGGCTTGCATGTTCCATGCATTTTAACCATGGTGACTGATCTGTGCAGAACTGGTGGGCTGGAAGCTTCATAGCCAAGAAACCAGGCTGTGATCAGAAGAGTGATACTGATGTTCACATCTGACTCCAGATTTCTTCTCAAGTCCTTTGCAGTGTTGGGTTTCAGCATGAGATAGAAAAAGTCAAACTCGGCTTTAGTTTGTAACTAGATGGGTTATCACAGCAGGCATGGCCAAGCTGTAGTAATGAACACCACACCAACACCTGTTAGAGCATTATGTTAATATCAGGAAAAGTAAACTGCAGTCTCACTTTAAATCAAATGTTGAAGCATGGAATAAAGTTTGTCCACCTGGGCAGTTTATCTATTACTGCCAGAGGCATGAATAGAGAGGCACTGAACTGTCAGCCTCTGTTACAAGAATTCTGGGGAGAAAATATGAAAAAAGTGAGTTCTGGAAGTCCCAAAACCCCATTAGCTTTTGCAAGTAATTTAACCTGATCAGAAATTACCTGGCCTTAACTGCCCAGACTTTTGCTACTGTTGCTAGTGATTAAATTAAGGCCTACCGCGCTTACTTAGAAACATAAGGATTGTGAGGCTTGTGACCTCAGACCTCACAGTGGATTGCTGATTTCCAGATGGCTTTTTTTTTTTTCCCCTCCTTGGAAGAAGTCCAAACATCTTTTCATCCATTTGTTCCAGTGGGTGAGTCTTGGCAGAATCTGGCATAGCCAGGGGACAGCATAGTAACAAGCCCTGCCTCTCAACAAATACAATGTGCTCAACCAGTTTACCTAATGACCGACCTTCAGGTGGCTTTTGGCTCCAGTGTGCAGGCACTAGAGAGAACTGAGTCATGTTTATGGCAGAGGCATCCATCGCGACACAGCTGCCCAGTGAAGTACAGAACCATGAGAACTCAGAGCTGAAAGCAATGTAGATGCAGCAAAAGTCTTTGCTGTTTGAGCAGCAGATGTCTTTCCCTTATGCTCGGTTGTGAGATACTTTGCATCCTGCCACAGATTTTCTGTGTAAATTTGGGTGAGTCACTTCATCTCTCCCTCAGTTTTGGACTGTATTGTTCATCCAGGCTTTTAGGACCATAGATTTGTTTCTTTCTGGGCATAGGGACAGTTCTTCACTATCAGGTTGTTTCAATCATTACTGGAACTTAGATAACTTTGATACAGCTATTAGTTTCTCTTCAGCTTGTGGTGAATAAGAAGTACCATCCAGAAGAGATGAACAATTTGCCATAACGATGATTGTGTTAACACATATTTCTTAGAGTGCTAGATTCAAGACCATTTGAGATAGTACCACACCTACTTCAGTGAGGCTTTGTTTCTCTGCATGGCTTCTGAGAGTTGTTGCAACACATATAATTAAGAACAAGAAATGTTTACCTGGGGCTTAAAATTCTGCGAGATTGTAATATAGCACCAGCATTCTCCACCCATGTAAGTACTCCCAGTGTCATGAATGGAGTGACACACTTCGCTTGTAGGAGGTAGCAATGTTTATTGACATAAACCAGAGTTTTGACAAAGTTTGATAGTAAATGTGACAGTGCTTTTACAAACTTCGATGGCAAGGTACACTTGATTATTTACTGCACAGAGGGCAAGGTGAGACAAAACTGTCAGAGATATCCTCCAGTTGAGTCATGAGGTTCATAAAGGACCTTGTATTTTAAACCCCTTTCTGAGGAGTTTCTATGTGTGGCTGGTCCAGGCTTCGTCAATGGTTTATGTCTAAAGGATTATATGTGCACAAGCAATACTTTATCTCACTTAGCTAAGATTTCAGAGTTTCAGTGTGCTTATTTCCAATTCACTTACTGAGTATTTAATGCAATAAGGATTCTCTCAACCTCGGGGAGCAACCTTGAGAGGCATCCCTGTTCAAGGGGAGATCCAGGCATGCAGCCCGCTGCCGCGCAGAAGAGCTCAGCAGACCCCCGGCTGTTCCCTATTTATGGAGTAAGATGATTGACTTACAATAATATTTGCATACCAGCTGTATTTTGGTTGGCGCATGCTCAACTAGCCCTCTGCCGTTAAGTAAGTTTTGTGGCCCTCAGCTATTGTGTTGTTATCTGTCTTCTGAGAGTCCAACTTAAGCCAGGTGCAGCCATCACAACCACTGCTGTTAGCTATTGCTTAAGCCAAAAACAGGGGTGGGGGGTAGGGGAAGTGCACTGCCACACCCAGTGAGCTCACCCTAACCATCCCTTCTGTGTAGGACCTTCTATACCATTACAATAATTGGGAGTTTTGGCACTGATTCCAATGGCAGTAAGATCAGAGACCTTAGATCAGTACCAGAGCATGCTAGTGATGAGAAATATGTGTGACTGGATGGAGGGCAAAGACTTTTCTTTCAGTCCCTCACAATGGCTCAGAAATCCATTGAAAATGTTAGCAAGAGGCCATTTTATTTCATTCTGGAAAAATCATGTATATTTATTTCCTGTAATAAGATATTCTAATAGTAGTAAAGAGTGAAGTTCTAGAAGGAAAAAATTGATTTCTCAGCTAATTGAGGAGAGAGGGGGAAATTACAAATCCCTGGTTGCCTATTACTGGTTGACTAGCAACATTTGGCCACAGAAAGCAATATGAACACAGTTTTAACACGCAGGTGGCTACAAGAGAAGGCCTGTGCTGTATGAAGCCCAGTATATCCTTAAAGTCGTCCAACCTACTTTTCAAATTACATTACAAAATGAGTCAGACTGAAACTGTTGTTGATTGTCTGCTCTACTTTAGATAGTTGCATATTCATTTTAGCTTTAGAAAGAAGTTTGTGTCAGCGTTTTCTGTTCCTTATAGTCACACTGGCTTTTCAAAATAGTTTTTGAGCTAAAAGTACGTTTCCTGAAATTCATACACTGGTACAAAAAATACCTCCTTCCTTACTGCTGCCACATTGAAGCACATGGTGAATACTAAGACTCAGAATCAGTAAGCAAGTAATTATTCAATGCCTGGGTGCAGAAATGTAGCTGTTGGGTCAAGACAGGCTGTCATCGCAAGTTAGTCTGAGTTCAAGTCCCCTTGAGTTAGCCCAATAAGACTCCTGTAGTAGATTACATGAGAGGCACAGATGCCTATTGCATATATAGCTTGAGTTTCACCTGCGACCTCTGGCAGACAATCTACCTTAAGCTGAAAGGCAGTTCCAATTCTGTGTTTTTCTATGTGAACAGTAATCAGATTAGGGATGACACCTATGTTATGCCTTAGGTTAGTAAAGGCAAACTTGCAAAATTCATCATGATCCCTGTTATGATGGCATCACACACCCAATGTGAGTTCTCACTAAGGTGTCCACGGTTACTTTGGCACACAGACCATAAGGCAATTTTTTACATGGGGATATGCCGCCCGTGAATAATGTCAGTTGTTAAGTGCAGAGGAGCTATTTTAGTGCAAACTGGTCTTGGAAAAAGTTGATTCTGCAAATTACAAAGCAACTTTTGCTCCCTCTGAAGTCAATAGAAGTTTTTTTTCACTTTTCAAATTCACTTTAATTAACCTGGTCTTGACACTGTGGCACTTGCCTTGTTGTAAAGAAAATTGGTAGCTGTGAAAGAGCAAAGATTTTCCAATTTAAGGTGGGAGGAAATGTTTGCTGCTGCTGAAAACCTTATCTTTATAATAAGCAATAATGCAACGTGATAATTTACTGTTATTGATTTTCCTTCTCTATTTTTTATTTAAGCGGAATTCATGTCACCTGTAGACAGAAATAAGGAAAGTGGATTGAAAATGCCCAACCTATGCAAATTTTGTGACATTAAAGTAACAACCTGCTCAAACCAACATCACTGCAAGAGCAACTGCAACATCACTTCTATCTGTGAGAAGACTAGTGAAGTCTGTGTTGCCATATGGTAAGTTATTTCGTCATACAGATGGGGATGGGAGCACACTCTAATTCACCATTACTTAGTACTTTCCTTAATTGCTCTGATATTCAAAATGTCACTGCTCCCTCGCCAGGCTTTGCTCTCTGCTTTCCAACTCATATCTGTGGTCAGCATACCGAGAGTTGTTTGAGGTTAACAATTCTGATATGAAATGTTCTGGGGACTTTTTTCCTCTAAAACAGTTCTGTTGGAGCTTATGCTGTTATTGGAAAAGAGGCATGGTTTTGCTCAAACCATTAAGCTGCATCCACCCACAGCACTCAGAGTAGAAACAGATTTGAGACTCAAGAGAGGGTTGTGACATTTGCTGAAGAAAGAATTCTCTCTTAGGTTTCAGAGTGAACTAAATTATGTAGATAGGAGGAGGCTATTATGTAGATAGAACAGGAGGCTTATTGCCATGTATAGGTAGAAATACTTTCTCTTAATGTTAAAAAGAATTCTGTGTATTTAGTGACTTTGATGTAGGCATGATGCCTTTTATACAGCCTATGTCTTGATTCAAAGAAATCAAGAGTTTATGAAAATGAGTTGTAATACTTCTTTAGGATTTCTTGGCTCTGAACTTGTGTTCCAGTCTAAAAACTGAGGTTTTGCCCTTCCATAAATGGGAATCCAATCCTACCTAAGAAAACAAGAAACACTCTTAATGAATTCATAACTGGACAAAAGGAACAGAACTGAGTGTTTGCAGCATTGCTGATGATTTAGGAAAATAATTAGAAGCCCTTACACAGAGACATAATTAATTCACTTATTGAGGGATTAGTTGTGTCTGTTGACTTGAAGAGATGTTCAGCATAATTGGAAGTAGACATTTGATATGCAGGATTCAGTCCAGTGTGCTGTTCTGTATTTGTCCTGTGCTTCTTTAATAAGTGATCAGTGTCTATTATTGCTGTAAAAAGGGACTGTAGTGCAATTTAAGATATGTTCTGGGTTTTTCATGGGCATTTATCCAAAAGGCAAATGAGTTCAGAACTGTATTTAAAGGGCTCTTTGCCTTTCAGTCTTTTGTCAATGAAATGAAATCTATGGACCAGGACAGAATACAGGAATATGTTTCAGATTATCAGCAGTATATATTTCCCTGATAGTGAGGCAACTCTAGCTTGCATTAGTTTGATGATTGGTATTGGGGTGGGGTTTGTTTTTTGTTTGTTTAGGGTTTTTTTAAAATATAAAGATAACTCCTTCAGTGCAGAAATTGTGCTGATTATAGGCTTAAAAATAAATAAAAGGCCAACTCAATAGAAATTCCTCAGATTTTGAGGAAACAATTCTGTTTTTATCATAATTTCACACAGATTTTTACTGTCTGCTCAGTGACCACAAAAACCAAAACTATGTTCCAAAGTTCACAGCAGTTCATTGAGCACTAGCTTGAATAATTCTGGATGAGATTTTCAAAGGCACTCTTCCGAGCTTTGTGGTAATTTGATACAGGAATAGCTGCACCATTGTACAAATGTGAGGAGCCCAGACACAGCCAAATCTAGAAAATGCAGGAAAGACAGAGAAGAACATATGATACTCTTTAAATGCCATTTATGTTCTCAAAAGAGGCAAATTTTGGGCAGGTTCAGTCCTGTCTGCTCTCTTTGTAAAATATTCCTTCTTTGACTTCAATTTTCTTCTTTTCATTTTTAGGAGACAGAATGATGAAAATGTGACCTTAGAAACAATTTGCCATGATCCCCAAAAAACACTCTATGGTCACATTTTGGATGACTACAACTCAGAGAAGTGTTTAATGAGGGAAAAGAAGGAAGACGGGGGACTGATGTTCATGTGTTCCTGTACAGGTGAAGAATGCAATGATATGCTTATTTTTACATCAGGTAGGTTTAATAATTTACCTTGCATTCCTACATTCCTTGCAACTGTGTAATGCCAGTTGGAATTCCATTTTGTGAAGAGAAACTTCTAGTGGCAGGAGCTATTTTGGTCTCTTTTGAGTCTTGCAAAATCTCAACCTTCCTTTTTTGTCTTCAGAAGATATTTCTTTCACCCAGGCTGTCCTCCTTTTGAAAGAAGTCTGATAGTCAGCTCAAGACATTGCACTTAAAAGCTGATGAAAGAGGAAAGCAAGATGTTTACAGTTGTTCTGTTGGCACACCAAAATGCAACATATGCTAATTACATTATAAAACCTAAACTAGAGGCAAATGTTGTATTTAAGTTCTTGCCCCTTTTAAAAGGCTGTATTGCCATAGTGTGTCATCTGCACATATAGATGCTACTGATAACTTGATAGGATGTGAATTTTAAGTCAGCTTCTCTGGTGTAACTGACCATCTGCAATTGTTCTGTGGTGGGCATGAAGTAGCTGGAAGGTTCCTTCACAGGGGGATATGTGACCTCGTGCTTACTATGGCACAAGGAAGTTATGTGAGTTCAGTTAGAGGGACCAAATCACAACCTGTCCCCATTCTACTTTAGACCACTGCAAATACAGTAAAGGCAGTGCGGGTATGTATAGGGCTGGTGGACTTCTTGCTGCACGCACAGATGTGCATGGGTCCACACACAAACACCTTGCTTTATTTTCTCCTGCCTGCTGGATCCCATAGTGATTCTTCTACTGAGATGAAGTCAGGTCTCTTGCAGGCAAGTTTGAGGCCTTATGTGGAGAAATTTGTATGCACACACTTCTAAAGGAGTGCAGCACACAAAACCCATCCTCATTGCCTGCAAGTTCCTCAGAACAGGATATAATCTGAGATACCTGAGATAACAAAGGGTTGGGACACTGTTTCTACTCATGGAAAACATGGTGTGTGACTGCACTGAGGTGGGCAACTGTGTGAGTGACTTCCAGTTCTCACTCCCCAGTTCTCCAAGAAGGTGAACTAGTTTAGGTCACAAAACCACAACAAAATAGCCAAGAGAAAGCTAGCAAGTCTTTGCTTCCCTTGGCCCAGGCTGTCCATAGCTGGTCCCACGCTCTTCCTCATCCCCTCCCCAAGCCTGATTTGAAACCAGACAACCTGACTGCCAATCTATGGTTGTGTGACCAGCCCTTACTTAGGTGAGCCTTAAAGGGTTTGGAGTATATACTGGTATTGATGTGAGCACAGGGGTGGACTCAGGACCTCATTCTAACAGATTGCTTTGATTTTTTTGAAGAGAATGTGTTCCCACTGAATAGATCTTACTCTGTGTTGCCTGTCTAGTGTTTTTGTACAGCATGAACCACACCCTAGTGGATTTTGGCTAATTTGTTATGAATTAGTCACCTTATAGCTGTTTCTTCTGGAGCTGTGTAGCTGAAGGCAATCACTGTGATAAATGTGTGTCTTCAGTGTGTATGTTTAGAAATTCAACACCAAGTGCCTTAATTCCCAGCAATTCTGCAGCCCCACTCACACTTCCAGAGCAGCCTAAAAGGAGCAATATAAATTTAAACCCAGTCTTTCTACCCTAATTCCTTTCACTCTTCTAAGTGGAGCTTTTCCTTCTAGATCATGTGCTGTAAGCACTCTAGGTGACTCATGAAAACCATGTGCTGCATTCATATGTATTAAGTGAATAACTACAGATAAAAATTAAAGTAATGTAAAACTTCACTTTGTAACATTTCCAGTTCATTCACAAACACAGGCATTAACTCCAGTCGGGAGGGGGGAGAATTGAGGCTTTGTCATTCCTTTTTTATTGTTGTGGATTAGTGTTTCTTTTAAATGAAAACAGCCCCTTTGGGTTGCTTGCCTGGTTAGCCATGGCAGGAAGACAAACGATTTTTACAGTATCAGACATGCGGTTTCCTGTCTGTGTTTAACTTTGAGCAGAACATCACAGCCAGCTGGTCCATGGCTCCTCCAGACAACTAGATAATAGCCTGTAATAATTTTGCCTTTGGAATGACTGTCATCCAAATCTATTCCGTACATTGTTCTTGCCTTTTTTTTTTACTCTACATTTCTTGTCCACCAGAGCAAGAATTTTTTGCAGTGGTTTTGCATATTCTGTAGTTTCAGAGAGCAGAGAAAAGCTACTCTAAAAAAGCCTGATGAAACAGTGATTTTACTCATTTATTAGCAGAAACTGAGATGATAAAAAAGATTGTAATTTTTCACCTGTTAATCACAGCCTTTCCTTTCAAGCTGTTGCTATAAATGATTAGTGTTCTACCTTTTCTTCCTGCATGCACACTGGAGGCACACCAGATTTAGTTTGTTTCTGGTGTTTCTGAGGCAAGAAAGAAAATTGTGGGTAAGGCAACAAGTTCTAATTTCCACCTGAGGTTAGTCACTATGTTCCAGTGATTCACAGCTGGGCTATTATTGCTTATGGAAGAATTGGTTTATAGCACTGTTGGCTCATATCAGTCTTGAATGTGAAGGGCAAATCTCCTGACTCCATTTTTAGACACAAACACCTAAAGGTTTTGGGTACTGGGAGGTGTTGTGACTCACCCAAGCGTGGCTTTAGAAATGTTTGAAATAGTTACATCCAAATCAAATGCCTGTTTCTTGTATGGACTTTCATTTTAATGGCCAATCTGCAAAATAAGGAAGACACAGTCAGACATGCACCTAAACATGCCTGCAGTTCTGCTGTATCAGGGGGCTCACCCTGATTCAGATCCCTGGTGTTTCAGGCCACAGGCACCTCATGGAAAATACTGTGTGCAGAATAAGTCCAAATAATGTTCTTGGAGAAATAATATACAGGAGACAGGTAGCTATTGTAAATCTGACTACTGTGTGTTTATTTGTTAATACGTCTCCTTTTTGCCAAACGAAATTGTGGATGACTGGCAAGCAGCTTACACCCCTGTGGTGGAAAAATGCCTCTCACAGCAAAACTCAATGCCAGTGTGTTGTAATTATTATTTATTCAAAAGTCTAATGTCAGTTGCCAGAAGGCAAAGCCAGGGAGCAAAACCACTGGAAAAGATTAACCAAAATCAGGGTGAAAAGGCCCTGGGTGGCTAGAAGTTGAGTAGGCAGCAGACAGAGACCTGGCCCTACTGTCATGGAAAAAATGAGGGCTAGACTACCAGGGTTTTTTCCTCCCTGATGTCTGGTTGTGTTTAGTGGATCTTCTACATCTTGCTTTACCTTCTTATGCTTTGACCTACTGTGATGAACCAGGTCTGTCTGTAGTTGTTTGCACAGTCGCAGTCCTCCCTTGATGTTTGGGAAGCTCTGTTCCTCAGCCTTCCCTTTGCCACACCATCTTCCAGCCTCTATTCATCAGCCAGTGCAAGCATGACAACTGTCTAACAAAGTTGGTTTCTATTAACAATCCTGAGTTCCTTGACTGAGGTCAAGGCTTGTTTACCCAAGAGGGTCAAGTAGGACCGGGCCCTTTCCAGTCCCACATCTCACCCATTTTCCCCAGGCAGAGATGACCAGGCACTCATTGTAGCCAAGGAAATGGGATTCCTGCATATTACTAAGTGCATGACCTACCTGCTATGCCATGCAACTTCTTCCTCTTATGCAGCTCATTCAGGCACTTTCATTCAGTGATGTGCAAAAGGGTGACCCAGCACCGGAGATTGCAAACAGGAAAACAAATCCTTTAAGTACCGTTGTCAGTGTACATGCAGTTGTTATCCTGGGCATCAAATTCAAATCCAAGCAACAATGCAGAGAATTAAAAATCTGGAGACAGGATTTTAACGCTGCTCTATTTGGTTTATAGTTTTTTCATTCTAATAAGTTACATGGTGGTAATTTTTTATCATCACCTGTCTTGTCATGGTATGCAGATCTTCATGCAGCTTGCAACCAAGGTGCCTGTGGGATTGTTCATGTAAGACTGTGTTTATTGCTCATGTCCTGCAAGATGAGGTCATTATTTTGGGCATTCCCACCTCACCCAAATATGGGAGCAATCTTTAGCAGCAACAATGTGTACAAATTCTGAATCATCCAGATAGTTGCCTTGAAGTATCAAAACTTCAATGATAGACATGAATAGCAGGTCAACAAGAGTTTATGAGAATAATAAAGCTAATTGGAGAAGTGTGCCAAGGGAGGGAGAGTGTTGTGCTGTTAACATCATGGTTTCACAAAGTTTGCTAATTGAGAGTGTAAGAGATGCAAGTATTTGATTAATCAATTGTGGGTGAGTCATTTGCCTGAACGAATTACCATCTATGGATTTGCAGTGTGTCAAGTGCTGTGATTGCTCACTGTGTATGGTTGTTACCTGGGAGAGCTAATACCGTTCTGCTGCCTGAGCCGCCGCAAGCATGCCTGTGCAATGCCTTGTCCTGTGCCCAGACCGCAGGAGATATGGATAATGTTTTAGAGTTTCCTTAACTTGGCATCTCTCACTTGTTTCTAACATGTTGCCCCTGTCTTTTCCTTTCTTTCTCTCCTCTTCCTCTCCTTACTAGAGTCAAAGTGTTAGTGATTTTACTTGACTACATAGGAAGATCTCAGACTTAAGAGCAGACTTAAGATCTGTGCACAGTCACCAGACCATAAATACTTATGTGATGAGTTGTCCGGTGCTCAAGGAACAACAGAAGGGAGATGATTACAGCTGGACTGCTTCCAAGTGGATTTTAACAAAGGCTTTCATTAACCTCTTTTTCTCTTATCCAACTAACATGTTCAGAAGGTAACTGTCTTCCAGCTACCCCATAAAAGAGGTCAGTAGCATTACATAACGTGTCACACAGCCTCTCACCACTTGTATATTGGCTTTGTTCTCTATGTTTCCTCTTAGGTATTTGCAGGCACAAGAGTCCCACCCAGTGCCTGCAGCTGTGTGTAACCAAAGGAGAGGCTGTCTAATGCTGAATGTCTGAATCACTTAGCAGGATAGAACGGAAATAGAATGGAAAGAGGCTAAAGAAGCCAAAATTTTGGTTTACTCTGTATTATTTATATTGTTTGCTTCCTAGAAAAATAACCATTCAGGCTTGGTTACAAATTTGTATAAAAACAAACTAGGCAGTGCTCTTCCAGTTTGGTTGGCATATTTGTTACAATTTGCATCACTTGAGCGCTTAATAAGTGTGGGAATGGGGCCAACCTTTTATCAGGTTGTCATGGAAGAGACTTTAATAATTACAGACAGAAACAAACTGTAACTAACACTGGCAACATAATATTTTGGGAAAGGTTGGAGGGGTGAAACTCAGGCTGAGAATAAAACTAGTGGTTAATGTGTGGCATCTGTTGGAACATATTGAAACTGGAGAGATTGATTTGTTCCAGAAAACCACCAGCAAACAGCAGCAGACACCAAAGCTGTATAACTGAGCCATGTATCACAGAAAAAGAGTCACATCATGTAAATTTAGAATATGTTGGCTCTCATATCACTGAGTAGGAAAGCTCAGCTACAAAAGTCAAAATGTGTGAGAGATGCCATGTAGACACAGTGAAGTGACCTGTACGAATGGAAGAGATAAGAAGAGAATGCATCTGGGGGTGGGAGAATTTAAGCAAAGGAGTGCTGTGCCAGCAAATCAAGGAATTACACTTTCTAGCCAGCAGTGAGGGAATAAAAACAGCAACAAACTATTTGTTCTGTCTTACAGCTTAAGAGTTTCTTAAACCTCCTGGGCGCTGAATAACATGCTTGGCAATCAGTTGAAAAACGAAATTCTGCTTACAATAGATGAAATATCCATTACATCATTGCTGCCCAGCCTTTTCACTGAAGTAAGCCACCCAGAGGCAATCAAGTTGCATGCCTCCCACCTCTGTGACTAAGATGCAGCCATTCCCATCAGGTGACAAATGCGTATGCATGACTCTTCCAACATGTAACACACATAACTGGGTCATGTAACTGGGGATTTTCCCTGGGTGTTACAGAGAAGTCTTTAGTCCTGATCCCCTGGGTAGTCATGTGCCAAGGGCAAAAGTGCTGGCCTGCAGGGGAGAGCAGCAGTGAGTGCACCACAGGCCTCCAAAACTGCTTATGCTTTTGCCTTACTACTTCTTAGGAAAAGAGGTTCGTAGTGGCACTGGGCAAGGACATGCATTAAGCACTCTGAGAGCTGGGTCTGGTTTGCCAGACAATTATTGACTGCAGAGCAACACTCAGGTGGCCAAATACCCAAAAGATCAAGTGAATGAGTTCCCACACCTTTGAGTAAACATCCTTAGGCCAAAAATTCTGAACCATGTGGTATTTTAGAAAGATAGCTTTAGCAACAGGCTCTAGAGATTGCTTTACCTTGCTACTTCTACTGTCTTTGAGGGGAAAGTAGACATGTTGTCTACCTAGCCTCTTGAAAATTTTTGACACCATTTTTCCTGGAAAAACTGGCTGCTCATGATTTGGACAAGCTCATGATTTGGACAAGTGCCTCTTGAAAATTTTTAACACCATTTTTCCTGGAAAAACTGGCTGCTCATGATTTGGACAAGTGCACTCTTTGCTGGCTAGAGAACTGGTTGGATGGCCAAGTCCAAAGAGTGTGGGTGGATGGAGTTATATGCAGCCAGTGGCCAGTCACAAATTGTGTTCCTCAGGGCTCAGAATTGGGGCCAGTCCCCCAATATCTTTATCAATGACCTGGACAAGGGGATTGAGTGAACTCTCAGCCAGTTTGCAGATGACATCAAGTCGGGTGGGAGTGTTGATCTACTGGAGGGTAGGAAGGCTCTACAGGGGGATCTGAACAGGCTGGATCAATGGGCCGAGGCCGATTTTATAATGTTCAACAAAGTGAAGTGCCAGGTCCTGCACTTGGATCACGGTAGCCCCATGCAGTTCTACAGGCTTGGGGTAGAGTGGCTGAAAAACTACCTGGGGGAAAAGATTGTCCCTTTGTTCTCAGCACTGGTGAGGCCACACTTCGAGTCCTGTTTTCTGTTGTTTCACGACAAGAAAGACATTGAGGAGCTGGAGCATGTCCAGAGAAGGGCGACAGAGCTGGTGAAGGGTCTGGAGCACAAGTCTTATGAGAAGCAGCTGAGGAAACTGGAGTAGTTTATCTGGAGGAAAAGGAGGCTCAGGGGTGACCTTATCACCCTCTACAACTACCTGAAAGCAGGTTGTAGTGAGGTGGAGGTTAGCCTCTTCTCCCAGTTTAGAAGGAACTGAACAAGAGGAAATTGCCTCAAGTTGCAGCAGTGGAGGTTTAGATTGGATAGTTGGGAAAAATTCTTCACCAAAAGGGTTGTTAAGCATTTGAACAGGTTGCCCAAGGAAGTGGTTGAGTGACCATATCTGGAGATATTTAAAAGATGTGCAGATGTAGCAGTTAGGGACGTGGTTTAGTGATGGACTTGGCAGTGCTGGGTTAACAACTGGACTCAACGATCTCAGAGGTCTTTTCCAACCTAAACAATTCTGTGATTCTGTAGCAGGCCAGGCAGACCTATCAACTACCAGAAGTAGTGCCTTTCCAGGAGACAGATATTGTTTTGGATAACCTGATAATATTCCTTTTAAACTAAAAGATCAAGACATACAGCTCAAGCACAAGTTACTGGCCTTGACAGTCTTGGTTTACCTAATCCAAAAAAAGGTCTTGTAAAGTTCAGGAATTTGCTGAAGGAATTTAACATTCAAGAAAGACTACAAGAAATGTCAGGGTTTATATTCCACTGGATAGCAAGACAGAGCCCACTCTGATTTTCAAATCTAGTAATCTCTGTCTTCTGCCGTCACTTGGTTCAGCATAGAGCTGAGGGAGAGGTGGAACTGATTTCCTGCTCAACAAAACTGTTAAATTAAAAAACAATACCTTCATCTCCAGTAAGCATGGAAAATAAAAATGTTTCCAAGAAACTATCAAGATAAAGAATTGCAGGTTAGTTTGAGGTGCAGCATTCAAGTTTGATTATTACCAAGTATTTTAAGTCAGGATCAATGATTTTCCTAAGAAAACACCCTCCCAACCCTCTATAAAACTCCCCACCCCCATTCACAAAGCCTCCAAAACAATGCCTGTAAAACTAGCAGAAGTTTTTAAAAGTTAGATCAATTTTCAGACCACTTTCTTCATCAAGATAGGGGTTTCAGAGGAAAGTACAGGAATGTCAGAAACAGAGTTTCTGTTTTAAAAAAGACCAAAATCAGGAAGGTACAGGAGACACAGCTACAGAATTTCATTTTCACTTGAGGATTCTTCAATAGAGATAAATTAAGTTATCCCAAACAGCTGCTCAGAGTAAATTTCATTTCACTGAAAATGAGGCATTTTGTGGAACTAGCTTTCATCCAGAAGCACTAAAGAGATGGGCAGGCTTTTCCATATTTTATTGCTTTGTGCCTTGCTCAGAAATCAGTACACACATAAGGTTCAAACTCACATTTTGTCTGATTCAGAATACTCAGGGATGAAAAGCTCTCTCCTGAACCAAACAGAGCAGGTCTTGAACTTGAAGCTCCTATAACCTACAGTAGTTCCCTCACTGGAGGGGATTCAGCACTCACATACACCTCTTGCCAAATCGCAACATTTGAACAGAAATTCTGTTTATGCAAAAACATTCAAAAAGTGTTAGTTTTCATTCCAGTGTGGAATTCAAACCAAACTTTGAAACCTCAGAATTGCTACAAAATGGAGTTGTCCTCCAGTCAGCTCAAAAGGCTGCTTTGTGTCTTGGGAGCTTGCAAAATAACTAGATCACAGTCCTGGGTCTGGGACCAAGTTCTGTGACTTTGTGCTTCTGTGGATTTTTAAGACATTGGACAAGCTTGCAATGCATCAGTGTCGATATGTATAACCTGAATTCTGCTAATATGAAATATATTCTTGTCCTGCTGGCTTTGACTAGCAGCTGAATAGGCAGCAACTTTAGAACTCACAGGAGCAGCAGACAGCAAGCAAGTAATTCTGTTAGTACTGGCTGGGCATTCTGCTGCCCTGCACATTCAAGTGTGTGTCCTCATTTCACTGCCATTGTTTTATTTCTTGATTCCAAAGTTCAGTGGCACTAAAGCTCAACCAAAGGCACCCAATCCAACCTAAAGAATTTGCAGGCTCTTGTGCTTTGAAGCTTCCTGACTGAATAGGGGCTGTACAGTGCTTCCATTTTCCTTGGCACCTGAGTTCCGTTCCCTGGAGGCTTAGGTAGCACTAAGGGTTGTGCGGATGGCTCCTGCTTAGTTTAGACCGCATACAGGAAGCTTTCTTTTAGCTCAACTTCTCTATTGTTGTGCTATATTAATAGGCTCTTTTGAAGCTTAAGAAAGGACTGATCCGACTAAATAATAGCTCTGGGTGGGGAAAGTTATTTAGGAGCATGTTTGCAAAACATGAAAGGCTGCTTCATTTAACCATTTCCTTGCCTGCCTGTGCAGCCAGGTTTTGCTCATTCCGTGCTCAGAAAGAGGAAGCTGCACACCCATTTTTTAAATTATGGGGGTTGAGTCATGTGTATTTATTTATAAGCAAGTGAACGTATTTATTCTTAGATTCCTGTAGTCAAGCCAGAAAATGTTGGTTAGCCACTATGAAAACATACAGCTATGCTCTGAATTTTGATCCTGTCCTGATTTTGTACACAGATTCAACAGAGAAGTACCCCATCCTTAGCTTGTGCTGGAATGGTTGATTTGATTATTCTCATATCATTAGTCAAAATCAAAGGCAGTACCAGCAATGTCTTGCTCAGGCCACACCTCAGTGCCACCAGCTCTTTGCTCCTGCCATCCCCTTTAATGCTGCTGTCAGGAAGCTCAGTCCCTTCCTAAGCTCAGACTTCAGCCTCATCAGTCCTGACACCCTGATGGGTGCTCATTCTTGCACTTCCCAAACTTTGAGTGGGACTTGCTTAGTGTCTTAAATACAGAAAATTAGCAGAGCCTGCTGCTTTAGGTGGGGATGTGCAGCTGTATGCTTTTCACCCCCTGCTTCCTCCAAGGGACCGTGCCAAAGAGGATGTGTCACTTTGCAGCAGGGGTGCAGCATGATGCAGTGCTCAGGGGAAGTGGCCAAACTGCTCAGCTTCTGCTTTGATTAAATTTTTTTCTCATTCTTTTTCAAGTAACATTTGCAACATCAACAGTTTTTTCCCTTCTACCCAGAAATCCCCCTGCACCACAAGCAGAGCTTTCTCTTGTGCAAAAAGAGAAAGAGCTGAAGAGGCTGTGAAGTCTGCTGGAGAGTTCTCAGATGTAGAACAAAATAACACAGCCTGCTCTAGGGCCTTACAGGAACGATCAGAGATCCTCATGCAGGTAGCCATAACAATCAAGGAGTGAGGGCTTTGGGTGAGTTGCTTCTCAAATCTGAAAATGCTTCCAGCTACCTCCAACTGCTTGGACTCATGGGGAGAAATTTAAAAGAGAACTAATTCATCATGGGGGTTTTGTCACTCATTTAGAAAGACATTTGTATTTCAACTATCTGGTCTACATATTGCAGCTCTGTGGCAAAGAGAAAGGGCTTAAAAGGCCCTAAAGAGACATGTTCATCTCCATAAAAGAGTATACCACATGATATAGATAACATATTACTCTATTCCAAGACCAGAGCCAAAACTTCAAGCATGTTTTTCTGTTGTCAACGAAAAACAAAAACAAACCAAACCCAACAAAATAGAACCCTAAATGTTCAATAAAATCATTTTCTCTCATTGTTATAGATCAGTTGTGTCATGCAATTGTGACCTGCTTGCAGCCGAAACTCCAAAACAGCTGTCCCACAAAGCAGTCTGTTCTACTCCACCAGGGTGTTTCCCAAGTTCTTTATAAAGCAGACTTTCTGAAAGCAAAGAATGCACATGGGAATAAGCAATGCAATTCTTCTGTTTACTGACAGTGACACTGGACTTTCTAAATATATTCCTCCTGTAAGGGCCATAAAAAAACTGAGGGTTTTTTCCCCCTCTGCAACACATTGAAAAGCAGAAATGCTTTTACAGTGCCTGTAACTTGTGATGAACTTTTATGTTTGGGGTTTTTTTTATTTTAAATTTAATAATTTTTGAATTTACTAATGTCTTGTTGCCAAGAGAAATCACCGGAGAATAAGGATTTGTGGTTTGCATAGATCTGGAAGGAGAGATTGACTTAAAATAATCTTTTGCATAAATGGAGGAAATACATTCTTTGTTTGTAGGTGCTGCTAGTGCATGCCATTGACCTGTACTAGACTGGGAATGCTAGTGCTAGAAAGGCACTTCCTCTTCCCTGAAATCCTATGTGAGAGGTTAGGATTTAATTACTTGATCTACATCTGGTTGGAGAACCTTTAAAACAGAGGAAGCACATCCGGATTCAGGCTTTTTTCCAAATAAAAACAGAATACTCGCTTCAGATGTCCTGTCACCTGCCTTCGAATAGCTCATGTTTCCTGCTGATTGCCAACTAGGTTTACAATGGAAAAGTGATTACAAGTGAAATTGGAGGGTCAGAGGTACCACTTGTTCTAATTGTAAACTCTTCTCCCCCATCCATTTTAGCGCTGCTCACCTTCGTTTTGAGAGGCACCAAGTAGGGGAAATAGAGGCTTGTGGCTAATGTAGTTGGTGACAGCTTCCCTTCAGAGTTTATCGAATTTTTCCTTTTCGTATTGACTTATTTGGCCTGATGCACAGAACCTGACTCAGTGACATGGCTGCATGTGTGCATCCACTAGAGTGCCACACTCCCAACACAAGCCACTTGCTTTACTGCAGTTGCAGCTTCAGTTGTTTTAGTCCATTCAGTCCACTCCCAGGACTTCTTCCAATCAGATCCCTCCCTCGTGTAAAGTCAATATAGTACATTTTATCCAACTCAAAAGGAAGAAGTAGACTGAGAGAGTCAGACTGAGACAGACATTTCCATGTGTTTGATCAAATCAGGTTCAGATAAACTCTGACCCACTTTTAATCTATTTTCGGCATAAAACTGTTCCCTTTTAAACTGTTTATCCTCCCTAAGAAATACTGAACTACAAGGTAATTTTTAGAGGTGACAGGGCAGTTCCCATCTCTAGGATAATGATCCATACTTTTCCTGGAATATCTCCCTATTCTAGAATAGGTCCATGTTGTTCTTCTCTTTCCTATATGCTACATCACAGAATGTATTAGTGTGTGCACTGCACCAGGCATGGAGTTTGGAGTGAACCTTCTACTGCTTTGCAGCAGGACAGCCAGTTTACACTCAGCAAGTGACAGATAGGGGAAGTGTTCAGATACATAAATCCATGCAAGGACATGGAGGGTGCTGCTGGTGACAGTTCTGGACATACCTGTTTACATGCAGGTGTTTGAATTTGTTCTAACAACACTCTTTCACATACATAAAAGTATGAGAATGAGCTTTTTCTTTTCAGTTGAGTATGCAGGTATACATATTGTGCCTGAATATTGCCAAGTTGTGTGTGAACAGGCTTCCTGAGGATGGCTTTACATGGAACCTATTAAATATATTAAAATGTACTAGATCTAGAGTGATAACTGGGAAAGTGGGAGTTCACAGGCTGCATTTTCTATTTATTTATCTTACAAAAATTAGTGTGTTCTAGTAATGACTGGTTAAATGAGCAGATCTTTCAGGAATACATTGACAGAGTAAGTGCAAGAAATTTTGTCTATTGTATTCACAAAAGTGGAGGTTTCATCCATAATGCATTAAAAGCCTGAGAGAAGAACAAAGCTACTAA
The DNA here is from genome assembly GCA_013396775.1 of Cephalopterus ornatus. NCBI lineage: Eukaryota > Metazoa > Chordata > Aves > Passeriformes > Cotingidae > Cephalopterus > Cephalopterus ornatus. Next base: position 391,959 of record VZRE01004970.1, read on the forward strand.
ATTACATTAGGTTCTTGTTCATTCAGTTCTGGCTTTTTATAAAATAACAGACAGGGGTGTCCTGGTAAGCAGAGGCCTATATGCAAAATAACATTTTGAAGCAAGAAGGCAGTGACAATTTTTATTGCTTACTGTTAGTGGAGAAGATAATGTATTGCATTCTGGATAAAAATTATAATTATTGTCTGCCTCCTCTATATATAAAACTATGACATAATTTAATGTATGACTCCCTTATGTTCTTTACAGATGACCCTCGTAAACCAGAGGAGAAAGATGAAATTTCCAAAGTCACAATCATAAGTCTTGTCCCATTACTGGTGATTTCTGTTGCTGTGATTGTTATCTTTTATGCCTACCGCACTCATAAGAAGAGGAAACTCAACAAGGCATGGGAAAAAAATGTTAAGCCCAGGAAACATAAGGACTGCAGTGATGTTTGTGCCATTATGTTAGATGATGACCGCTCAGACATCAGCTCTACCTGTGCCAACAACATCAACCACAACACAGAGTTGCTGCCCATTGAGTTGGACATTGTTGTTGGCAAAGGAAGGTTTGCCGAAGTGTATAAAGCCAAATTGAAGCAAAACACATCAGAACAGTATGAAACCGTGGCAGTCAAGATTTTCCCCTATGAAGAATATGCATCCTGGAAAACTGAGAAAGACATTTTTTCAGATGTAAACCTCAAGCACGAGAACATCCTCCAGTTCTTGACAGCAGAGGAGCGTAAGACAGATCTTGGTAAACAGTATTGGTTGATCACTGCCTTCCATGCTAAAGGAAACTTGCAGGAATATCTCACACGGCACATTATCAGCTGGGAGGACCTCTGGAAACTGGGTGGGTCCTTGGCCCGAGGGATTGCCCATCTACATAGTGATCACACACCCTGTGGTCGTCCCAAAACACCTATTGTACACAGAGACCTAAAGAGTTCCAACATCCTGGTGAAAAACGATTTAACCTGCTGTCTCTGTGACTTTGGGTTATCCCTGAGACTGGACCCTTCTCTGTCTGTGGATGACTTGGCTAACAGTGGGCAGGTAAGTTAGAAGTTTGAAGGGGTGGGAGGGTGTTGTACCAGTTAGTACGTCAGTTCCTGGGTGGAAAAGATGAAAAAAAACATAAGCTGCTATGCAGCTTTTATTTAAAATCATTACAAATTAATGTGAATAGGTTTATAACAAAGAGGCTCTAAACATTAAAGCAACCCTGAGAAGTTTTGTTATGATTGGAGAGCTGCATATGTATATGATGCAACCATCCTCTCACTTGTTAGTAACTGTTCATGGTGCTGCTGCAGTGTATGTGCACACACCCCCCCCACACACCATATACACTCCGGATCTGCTTCACGTTGTGAGGTTTTGACACAGTTTTCATGCCTGATGGCATTATGCTTTTGTGTGAATAGACCCACTCCTGGTGTACCCCTGTATATCTGACTTATGTCCTCAAAAGGGGTAAGCAGATAAGTAGTAATAGATAATAGTTTTAAAAGTTAAGAAAAAAAAGCACCTCTTTAAGCTTATTGTACATTTTCTACATGCAAGCAAGTGTAAGAACGTCAAATGAAAATAGTTGCCCTGTTGTGTTTTTTCAACCGAGTAGGGTGGATAATATGCATCTGCTTGACAGGGATGCCGGGGGGTGTTTATGAATGTTTACAAGACTACATATTTCAAGTAAATTTCTAAATATTATCTCTTCTAATGAAAATTTCCATATTATAAATTCAGACCATTTGTTAACTTAATTCATTCCTAATTATTTAATTATACATATATTTATATGTGTATTTTTATATTTATATTTTTATACATAGGTCACATAAAAGCCTGTCCATTTACACTGACCTTTGCCTCATATTGAACTAATATTTTGGTTTAGAACATTTTCAGGGACAACTCTTCATTCTGGTTTCAATTCAAATTGAAACCAGCTTCTGAATTCAGTATCTGTGTGTTTCTTCTCCCAGGCCTGCATGTACTTTCCTTTTAAGCCACCATGAAAAGAAACAGCTAACGCTGTAATACGCAGTGCAAAACAATACAACATGTTTATTGCTCATCTGACACTTGGTCAGCAACAATTGCTTCAGGCCCAAAGGGCAGAGTTTATCTGTGAACAACCAAAGAGTGAGAAAAGTTGTCAGTGTCAAAATTATTTGATTAAGGAACTAAAAAGGGCTACTTTCTGATTTTTCTTACCAACAGAAGTGCAAGTAAGTTGGTAGTCAGGACAATGACAGATTCCCCTGGCAGCAGAAAATATGGCCTGTGCCAGCTATGGTCTGAATTTTTGGATACATGTCAAATGGCACCGTTTTCATGAAAGCTGAAGTTAAATCACAGCAGAATCCAAAACATGAACTACAATTTCAGCTCATGAGCTCTCCTTGATCTCTTCTTCTGTAGGTTGGCACAGCAAGGTATATGGCCCCTGAGGTTTTGGAATCCAGGATGAACCTGGAGAACATGGAGTCCTTCAAACAAACAGATGTGTACTCCATGGCTTTGGTCCTCTGGGAAATGACATCTCGCTGTAATGCTGTTGGAGGTAAGTGCCATCTGTTTTCTTATCTCTAAAAGTATGTGGAGACAGACATGCTCTTGTGGTTGTCTGGCAGAGGGTGATTCTTTTTAACTCTCACCAGTTTTTCTAGTGTATCTGGATGTTGTAAATAAACAATGCTTCAGCAGTATGAGACCTATACGTGCATGAGCAGGCTTGAAGGCCAAGCACCTGAGCACATGAGAAAATTGCTCCTCAACTGGTGTAAGAATAAATCTGCTGCTAGGTAAATCACTTTTAAAGATTATTAAAGTCTGGTTTTCCTCTGACATCTCAAGTAGCCATGGATTGACTCAGTCTACTTGATGTCACCCAAAATGATTTGAAACATAAGTCAAGAAGCGATAACTGCCTCTCATTTACTTTCATAGAATTTTAATTCTCAAATGTAGTAAGGGCCAGTTAAGTGTCACAATTACTAATTGATAATTTCAGTAAGAGTCATCATAGTGATACAGAAACTTCCCTGCTTTCCCAAAATCACCAGCTGCTGCACATCGTGCTTTACGATGTTGCAAGAGATCATCCATATGAGAAATCCAGGAATGTCTGCTGTATTGTGTAGTAACAAAATAAAAATTATTGGAACTGACTGTCAGAACAGCTCCAGGAAAAACTCCTATGCTTGTTCATATTCAGAGTTTGTTCATTGAAACAAATCTCGATTTGTGCTTTGCCTAAAGCTGCCCCAGAATTCCCAGTGTTGTATGTGCTAGAAATCAGAAAAGTTGCTGTTGAGGTACCTGCATTACATATGCTATGTTTGAAGATTTTCACCTTACTTCAGGAACTAAAATAAGACTAAGTTACATATAAAATTCCTCAGCCTGCTGGAATTGTCCAACTTTCATTCTAAAAAAATTGCTGCACAATCCAGGGCTCATGAAGGCAATCTAAGGAGTGGAGCTGTGAAAGGTAACACTAATGTGGATAATATAGCAGCTATGCAACTCTTATTTGATTTGTTAGCCTTCTTCCACAACCACAAAGGCTCCCTTTTCATTGAGCTCGGCTCGGTTCCACATTGAAGGGCTGCCATAGATGGAGAGACAGGACAATCTTGCAGGCTAGAGCAGTATGCTGTGAGGAACATAGTACACAAGAGAGAAACCAACATCCCAAGGGAAGAAGTGCATAGCTGCTCCTCATTTCTCTACCAACATCTGTGGGATACCACAAGGGAGGTCTCTGAAGCCACTCTTCACAATGACTGTGTGGCTGCACCACGATGTCCATGTGCCAGGAGGGAGGAATGCATCCATCTCAATCTCCTGCTATGCCTGACCAGCGTTTGGTCTTGCTGGGTGGGCTGTACTGTGGGCAACAGATTTGCCGCTGTTTGCATCCTGCCAGGAAAGCTACAAAGTGAATATGTGTGCAGAAAGTGCTAGCCTAAGAGCATGGGGAAAAAAAATCTTTTCTAGTCAAACATTTCAGTGAAAAAACATGTGGTGCTTCGGGAACTGAACCTCAGTCTGACATATTCCAAGGCAAACCTATCCATATTTAACAGTCGTGATCGTGCCTGTTTCTAAGAGCGTTGGCACAGCCTCAGCCTTTCATTAGCACTTTGTAAATGTGGCTGAGGAGATTTAAAACCTGAGAAAAAGGAACTTTGCTCTGTCTCTTGAGCTCGCTCTGTTTCTTGCATTTAGGAACTCACCTTATTAATATAAATATGAGCTGTTCACTGTTAATCTTTTATCTTTGATGATGCCTGAGTCTCTTCCTGTTCATATTTGCTGAGTATGGTGAAATGAAGATTGTGGCAAAAACAAACCTTATTGCTGCTGTTCTCAGAAGGCAACTGCCTAAAAGAGGATATAAAGGGAGTTTCATAAGGAAGGAAAATCACCAGCATGTTTAGCTAGAAGAGACTGACCCACTTTAACCTTGAGAAAGAGAGCTGAAGTTATTCCAGGAAAAGTAAAGATTTCTCTTACCCAGCATCCCCTTTGCTTTCAAGGTGATAGTTAACCCCCACCCACATCCTGATTTTCCCTATTCGTTTCATCTCTCAGTCATTCTCATCTCCAGAATCACATTTCTTGAATTTTGTTTCCCTATTTCAGTCATCTTTTCAGAGGTGAGGTCCCAGGCAAAACCACAGGAGGAGTACTTGGGCAGATCTGTAGAGGGTGGAACCTGGGCTTAGCATCTCCATCTAGAGCAGTTATATACAACTCCCAGGGTGTAGCTCCCTTGACTTGTCCCTAGTACTGAACTGCAACAGCACTGCACCATTACTCTCATTTCCTTCTTAGATTTTCCCCTGGTTTGTGCAGTCTGGCTATCTTTGCAGCCAGCTGGTGAAATACCCTTACAGTGATTCATGACTGCAGCTCCCCCTCTGCTTTCTCTCTCCCATCTGTCACTTGTGAGACTCCCTCCTCTCCTCACAGCCTTCCCAGGGAGCTGCCTCTGCTCACACAAACCCCTCTTTAACTCCTAAACTGTTAGGCTATGAGAGAAATGACTGCATACACGCTGGAATAGGCTGACCTGATTGCAGACAGCCTTTCCAAAGGAGCCTAAAAGATCTAGGCACCATCTTTGCAGGGCAGGCTTGGCCGCAGTTTAGAGGTCAAGAGTGGCAGTCTAAGCAGAGGCAACAGCATTAGCAACTTTAGTCAGGGAGGAAAGCATGCAAGGAAGGGGGACTAATTGCCATTCAGCCAGGTAAAGGTACAGTGACTTATTTCTTTTACAAAGGGAGCTCTTGGGATTCATTTGTCAGCATGCAGGTGCTCAGTGAGTGTGGGAGGTGATGGAGGCAGGCCCTTTCACTACAGCAGCTTTGCCAAACACAGTCTCCAAGCTATGCCAGGCCTTTTCAGTCAGCAGTCATTTAAACAAAAATACCCAGCAGCACAATCCATACTGTGAAACTGCTGTAGTAAATAAGCAGGTGGGGATCAGCTTTTGAGAAAGGCCATGCTGTTCATTGTTACTTTGTTGTGCTAAATATGGAGAAGCAGAAATGGGACACGAGGGAAAGGGAGACAGGCAAAGATCGAGTTTGACTGATTTTTCACCAGAGTATAATTTAAAAGGCATATTTAGAAACTCAGCAATACTACTTTGGGGAGAAGTTCGACTGCTCCATGCTGCTGTTAACTTGGTATTTCATTCAGGACAACAGCTGTGCACCAGATGCTGCACGTTGCAAGAAATATAATTTTCATCTCAACCACTTGCTTTCAGAGTGACACAGCTTTGGTGACTAAGACAAGTGTAATTTCTCTGACAGCCTCCTAGAAAGAAAAGAAAACCATCTGTTTTGTATCTCAGCTGCTATGGGTGAGGGACTGTTGGGGGTGGCAAGGGAGAAGGAGAGGAAAGGGAACTTCTGGATACACAGGTCTGGTAAAGAGGGAGAAGAGAAACCCTTCGGAAAATGGTGATGTTGCTTGGGCAATATTGTACTGCCTGGAGTGCTGGCTGGCTTCAGTATAGTAGCACGGCTTTTTTTGAAATGGCAGCCTTGCTTTACCAGAGCTGTGTTTCATGTGAATAAAACCGGGATTAATCTTATGCTTACTCGGAAAGAGTCAGCCAAGAGCCACAGTTTGGCATCTAAACACTTGTACACCCTGTACCTTGTGAAATGTTTAGCTTTCATCATATTGATGTGGAGAGGTGACATTTCTGGCAGCAGGGAGCAATTAGATAGCCAGTACAGTAGGGCTGTGCCTGCACAGTGGGCCCTGAGGTCGCTGCAGCTGGGGCCTGATTCAGATTTCTCCTTCTGTGAAGTGAAGCCCAATTAGGGCATGTCTGCACTGTGCTGGCTTCTGGTGGCATATAACCCCAGCTGTAGATCCACACAGTGCAGCCTCACCCCATGACAGTCACCCATGTCCTAGAAATTCTCAAAGCATCACCGCAGTACTATGTGTAAGGTAGCAAGTGCTATCCTTCAACAAGTCCATGTAGCAGTAAATAAGTTACTACAGTCCATGTCAAGCACTGATGTGCTCTGTATTCCACTACTTTCCCACCTCAGGATTCAACACACAGTGACTAAGCAGCCTGTAACCCTACACTGGTGGCAGAGCTCATGCATTCCCAAACCTTTAGAAGGGTGCCTGTGTCTTTGATCATCAGATATGAAGTCACTTAAAACATATCTGTGGGAGGGAAACAGTACAGTGAGTTCATCCATCCCAATGCATCCTTCACCTCAAGAGGAAAACCTAGGGAAATTTGGGAAGTAAGCATCTGACAGCTCCTTAAACTTGGCCTTGAAACAGCTTTTAAACCTCTGCTTTAGGCATTATTTTCCCTTTGTGCAACCAGTGCAAGCTAGTAGATCCACCACCCAAATTGCTCTAGTATGAAGAACGACACTATCTGAAGGACATGACCTCTGTGCGTGTGTGTGTGTGAGCTGTCACAATAGCTCCACCGTCGATTAATCTATCAATTCTGTAGCTGTCCTCTCTTAACACTAAAGGGAGGGGCATTTCAAAAGGAAGTGAAGTTCCTGAACAAAAGCTCACTACTGTGCGCTGTGCCTCACAGTTGATTTTTGCTGGCCTTTTACCTTGCCCTTCTTTGATTCTTCATCATCCAGCATGAGCAGTTGTTCCGCAGAAATCAGTAAGACGGATCACATGAGGTAATCAAGGTCAACAAGGTTTGTGGGTATGCTCTTCTGACCCAAAGAAAGAGAATTTCGCTGCAAAAACCTTGGAGTAGAAAAAGACCACATAAGAGAGCCAAACTTTCCAAGCGTTCATCACGCAAAACAGGTAGATTTTCAGTAATGTCTCTGGAGCTAAAAATCCAGTCCCAGCCTTTCTGAACGTTTCAGCCAGGCCAGTGTCAAAGGAAACTAGAGGTATAGCAGTCAGTAGTGCAAGGCAGCTCTCAACCGTAAAGATTAGATGCTGGAAGTTAAGGTCAAGGACCTCTGCCGTTACTGAACGCTAAAGGTGCTGTAGTTCATGGTACCTGATGTATTTACGGTACTTCATCTAGTTGTCATTTTTAGTGCCCAACTACTCTAAAACCAATCAGAAGAAACATATAAGGCATGAAAAATAGAATCAGCATCTGTATACAGCCACTCACAAGCAGCTAGGCCCAAACATCTTAACCTACCTCAAACTGACATCCGTTATATCTACTGTAGCACGTAAACATGATCCATGAACAACCCCAGCTATTACTGCAAAATGGGTCTGACACCTGAGATTCCACAACATAAGGATGACTTACTGTGTGAGGATTTAGTGGGCTTTTTTTTCTTTCCAAGGGAAAGAAGAAGTAATAAATAGCAAGAAGAAGCCTCACGTCTTTCAAACTGAAGGAGGGCAGAACGGTATTAGTAGAAAGTCATTACAGTGAATTGGCATCTGGCCTAAATTTCTCTTTATTTACCATAAACAAAAACAAAGCAACGACAAAACAAAAAGTCCAGATGTGAAAAACCTATTCAGTCTTCATATTTTGATATAAGAAATATTGAAGAGGAATATTCATAATATATAAACAATTTCTCAAGCAGGAAAAATGTATTATGAACCTGTCAATTCCCAGGAAAGGCTTTCCCTTCCGCCACTTGAACCATCTCATGAACCTGAGCAACCTTCAGATTTAAGTCAGTGCACCGGTCAGCAACAAAGCACCAGCTTCCCTCTGTTGGACATTTAGACTCCTCTGACTTCTTACATTGCAAGATCTCAGAGCCTTGGCTGGTGTCCATGACCACTACCACAATTAAACCACAACTGATGGAGATGGTGTAGGGAATGGCCGTCTAGGTCATGCTATTTAAAGTTTCCCAGCAAACTTTCATATTTTGGTTAGCTCTGAAAGTAGAGGTATCTGCACTGTAATCATTGTGCACCCACTGCATAGTAACCTAGGTCTGACCAGCAAGACGGCAACTTCCCAATTCACTTCTAGGTTTAAAGTCTTGTAAATTTACTTTGACCAAGTAATTTCAAACTCATATTAATGTGGGTGAAGCTGGTATCCCTTCCTGTGCAGGAAAAAAAGCAAAGCAGACTTTGGCCCTTGAGTCTTAAAGAAAGTGATTTATGTATGAGAAGGTAGGAGTTGTGTTTCAGGACTACAGCCATTCTCCAGAGCATTGTGTGGACAGTGGTCAGCATCAGATAGAGAGAAGGAAGGACAGCTCTGCAGGAGGCATCTGTGGAGTGATCTCACAGTTGTTTGCAGCTGAATCTCTAAACGCTGAACATTTGAAGCACAAGGTTTAATATCCCTTCCAAAATGTTTGTTATTGTAACTTGGCTATTCTTTTTAAGCATTAGAAATTATAGCTCATAAAGTCTTCATCTCATGGTCACCACATAGAAGTGAGATCTAAGCCTGACTCTAAGGTTTTAGGGAAAAGTCCGAAGTTAGTTATCTTCAGTACAACCTTGCTTTTATCATGGACATGACAGAAGGATCTGACCTGTAATCTTGATCATTAGTCATTTTCAGTAGTGTATTATATGATCCCATCCTTACCTTTCTCTTCAAAGTAAACAAAGCCAAGCTTTAGAGATTCTTTCCGTTTCTTCTGGGCCTTTAATCATTAGCACCTTTCTCAGAGCTTCTTTTTACGCCCTTGAGAGGAGTCAGCGACGCTGGACATTGCAGTTGAACTTTGGTTGTAACATTATGCAACAGTACTGTGTCTCCCGGCTCGTTCATCTCTCTTCACACATCATCTGGGTTCTCACATGCATTCTCCAGACTGTTTTGTAGATTACACATCAGTTTTTCTTGCCCTCAATTAATTCCTAGAAAGAAATAAGAGGCAGCAGAACAGGCCAACTTCATAAATCTTTATCTAATACCAGCAAGTCATTAGGCCTGGGAGTAAAGTCTCCATCTGTTCCCAAAGAAACCACAGCATTTTCTACACTGTGTCAGCATCTACTATAATATTTCCGCTCTCAGAGATTTCTTGAGTTTTCTCCAAAGGTCCCATATGTCTCCTCTTCCTTTCTCCCTCCAAAGAAAAGCAAAGAAAATATGCAACATGCAAACAAAAACTAGAATGGCATCAGCACCCTCAGGAAGCTGTGCCCCCTGCATCATGAGCCAAAACTGACCCATTTTGGGAAAGAGGTCTAAAATAAGAGCAGACTACTACTTTTTACAAAGGAATGTGGCTCAGAAATAAACAAGGGTAGTATGCCAGCTTCCAGCATTGCTCCTTACTGTATCTTTGTCCTTTTCAAGCAACTATTTCATCCTAGCAATCTGCACATTAACATCTAACATGACCTAGACAGATTTCAATTTATATTTCACCTGGGAAGTGTGTGTGGACTCCAGGAGACCTAAGGGTGACCAGTTCTTGCAAGCCTGGCTCAAGCAAAACTCACCTTAAAAATCCTAGGTGTTTTACTTTGGCAGAAATTGAAAGGCTCAGAAACCATTATAGGTTAGTCTGCTGCTTGAACTGTTGCTGATATGATTATGTGCTAAGGGGTTTAAATGAAAATTGTTTTGTTGGCTAGGAAACAAAAGAGGAGGGAGAGGGAGTGTGGGAGAAACACATTTGAAACATTTTTGAAAATGCCAACTGGCTTTGCTTTGTTTGGAGTTGGTCAAGCAGAACAGTGGCACTGAGCAGCTAATCAGTAGCTCCTACTCCTCCAGAGAACAGCCAGCTCCCTTCACTCTTGGCACCAGCACAGCCCAGCTGAATACTCTCTTGTTTTCTTTTTCTCTTGTCAGAAGTGAAAGAATACGAGCCCCCATTCGGCTCCAAAGTGCGAGAACACCCTTGTGTGGAAAGCATGAAGGACAACGTCCTAAGAGACAGAGGGCGACCTGAAATTCCCAGCTCCTGGCTTAACCATCAGGTAAGAGCACCCCATGTGAGTGACTGGGAGCTGCACTGTGCATTTAGCTGCTGCCTGAAGCCTGAGCCTTAACTCAGTGTCCAGCCTAAAAGCTGGACCTCTCTTTTGCACGGGGTAGAGCTCTGTCACATGGTGACAGGCAGCACAGTGCTCTGCACCACGCCTGCCCCAAAGCCCTGGGATTCCTGCTGCCCACCAGTGTAATCTAAAAAGAGATCAAAGGGGACATACTGGAAGCCTGAAATCCAACAATCATCCAGAGAGCCACAGGATAATTAAACTCATAAAGAACACTGCGTAGGCTCTAAAAGGTCAAAGAGAACAACTTCATACATGGACCTCTGTTGCGGGCAGAATGACAGCTTCAGATAAAATCTATTAGAGAAATCCTCCCATTGAGTCACGGGGAGCAGAAAGGATCCCCTTGCTTTCTAAACTCCTTCTTAGAGAGGGCTGGATCCAATCTTAGCCCCAGATTTTGTCAACAGTTTATGTTTAAAGGATTATATAGGTGTAATTGAACCATTATACAACTTTGTCCTGCAGGATCAAGGATAGCAAACCAGGTATATTTATATAAATGTAAATTATTTATTATGATAATGACTAGACAAAAAGATCTTAGAATTATTTATTACACAGAAGTACTAGTATAGTATGAGGCATTATGAAGCAATATTGAAGCAATTACATTAAAGAAATTCTATTATAGCTATCAAAAACAATTAAGTAGAAATTGATGTCACCCACCCATACCAACAACCGTAGGCAAATGTCTTCCACTTAGCCTCGAGGAGTAACCTTGAACACCACCCAAGGGAAGGAATATCCACACACACTCTAAGAAGGGGTATGTCAGAATACTCTGCCATTAAAAATGGACTGGGCTTTTATAGTATAAAGTGATTGACTGTCAGTCAGGTGTTTCCAAGCCAGCTGTGTCAGCTCAGCAGCTTTAGATAAGTTATTAGTAGCATCACTTTTTTGTTCCTTTATTGGGTAGTTTACCAGATCTACCACACCTTCATCTCGCTATCAGAATGTTTAACTTTGAGTCAGACTGGTTGCAGCATTATTCAACACCAAAAGTAGCACAACTCCCTTCTCCATTCGCTATTGGTAACTTTGCTGAAGGGTCTGTAGCAGGATGCTCTGCCTGGAATGGGGTAAAACAACTCGAACAGTGCCCTATTTGCAGAGATAACATTATCATGGAGACCAGTCATAGTTATGTTCCAATTGTTGACAGGTTTAAGAAAATAGGAAATTAGTCTTCAGCAAGCCAGTCTTCTTTTATTCAGACTATGCATTAGCAGTCCACTTCCCTTGTGTATCACGAAACACTTTGTCAGCCTTCTCCATTCACAAGCACCATGGTTGCACTTCCTAGGCAATAGTAGATTTCTCAGTAGATGAAACTGAATGGAAACAAGCCAAAGGCATGCATTTCTTCACCTTTGCTCTCAGCAGTTTTATCAGTAGAGATAAAATGTGAATCATATCAGGGAAACGATGCTTGGTCATTCCACTTGTCGATAAAATATGCTAAGTGGTCTTTACAGACAAAAGGAAAGTATTACAAACATTTATAAAAGCCCAGGCAAGCAAGATCATCTAGTATTTCCATCAGGAGCAATGTAACACTCCCTTTTTCATTCCAGTTAGGGACTTAATATCATAGTCTAACATCTACTTAAAAAAGGCCAGTTGAGTGGCCAAAATCAATTACTTTTCCAGCCATGAACACCTGCCACCTAATGACTATGGCAGACCCCTTCCTGGACTCCAGAGTCTTGCTTCTTGTGTACTCAGCTGTGAAAAGTAGGGTTATTGAGGAGGGGTTTTTAATGAGGGAGTAAACTGTATTTTTAGTGACACCTGGATATCTGATACTACCAGTACTAAAAGCCCTTGACATTTTTAGAAGCCATAGGTACAACCGTCTTCTAAATTACAAGTTTAGCTGGGAAGGAGAGATTATACTGTTGTTCATCTTCAGAAAAAGTAACTTTTTGTACAAATTTTATTAAAATTGTCAATAAGCTAGTAAAATGGATCGTGAGTAGACTGCAGGGTTTTTTTTTCCATGAAGGCAAAACCAAGTCCAAACTGATAATAAATATATAGTACTTTAGAAGAGCTCAATTAACAAAGCAGTTAGCTGAGCCTTTCATTTGGGAGTAAAAAAATTAAATATTAGAAAATGCTTAAAATTACAGTGTGAGACATTTCCCAGGATATGCAAAAGACATGGTCTCACCTGTGAAAAAAATGGAAGTAAAGAGGGTTAAAGAACTGCTTAAGAAAACAAAACAACAACACGAAGATCTATGGTCAGCAAACTCGAGGATGATTAGAGTTTTCTCAAGAGCGAAAAGAAATCTAGCTTAGTACTGATCTGCTGCTGGATATAAAAGAATTATTGCATATGCTAATGCAAGAGCAGAAGTGGTCAGCAAATATTTCTGTTCTGTGTTTGGTAGGAGTCAGGTAATGCACATGTAATAGAAGATGAGGAAGGCCCCTAGAAGCAAAAGTCGTTGGAACCTAAAGCAGGCCTGGGGCATTGTTAGGTGGCTCAGAGACTTGTCTAGACTGGGGACAGGGCTACTCCTGCAGGCACTGCAGGGCACTGCACTTCACAGCAGTAGAGCCAGGCAATACTGCTTTGCTGGTTAGGCCTTGGAGAGAAGTGTCCAGGAGCTCACTGCATGCACAGCCAGCTGTAATGCCAGGCTCAGGTGTGCCAGCATACCCAGGGCACCTGGCTAGAGAAACACGGGGCTCAGGATCCCATGGTGCTCAGGTACAGGGCAGGCTTGCGGCTGCTCTCATGGCAACGAGGCTGAGTGTGTGGAGGGCTGCAGCTCAAGGCACTGGCGTAGAGTGCTAAGATAGACCGTGCATTTCATCACCTCTGGGTTTATATAACAAGTAAAAAGATCATGGATTTGGACCTAGGTATCCTGCATTCAACTTCAGAGATTTCTTCCCTATATAAAACCCAGACCTCAGTCTGCCCCTAGTACAAGGTATCACATCAACCTGTGCTTGTGTGTCACCAAGGTGGGCACAGCTGGGTCCAACAGAGTTCAGCTAAGAGCTGAAGGCAGGAAATGGATGCCTGATAACACACACAGAGCACACTTAATGAAGGTGGATTTCCCTTTGCCTGAATCCCTCAGTGTTTCACATTGTGCCATCTAAAATGCAGTGATGCATCAGTCTCCTCAGGGCTGTGACAGTTTGCAGCAGCTGAGGATCTGCTTTGAACTCCACAGAAGTTGCTCTTACTGTGGTAGCTCTTCCATATTAATTTCCTTCCTCTGCAGTCTCATTTTTGTAATGAACTCATTATTCATCGTGATAAAATTCTGGAATGGATTTACATATTACAATTACCCCCACCCCTCCCTTAATGAGATTTGCTGCACTATTGATTTCAAGTTAATGTTTAATATTTAATTTAATTTACTGCTAGTAATTTCAATGATGGCATAAAACTAATGTTATTTGTATACAGACAATAACATTCCGCTATTAACATTGACATCAGTCAACATCACCAATTAGGTAAATTATGCAATTAATGCAGTGTTGTGAAATGTTTTGGGGGTTTTTTTAAATGAGAAGTTTAAGATAAATCCTACTTAATGGGTTTTTAGTGTCATAAAGCAAAACACACAGTTTCTTGGCAAATACCTCATGTTTATGAAATGCATTACAGATATGCAACTGTTTTTTTGTTCCTGTAAACATGTGAATCAGAATTTAAATGAAGGTTAAATAGTTATAACTGTGAGTGACGTGTTTAAGTGTTTGTGGGACTGTGGCCCATATTTGCACATAGATTTAGATAGTCCACAAGGAAATCATAAAAATTCAGGCACTCAAAGGCATGGGTTAAGCGAGAAGTCATGTTATCGAAGAATTCTGATCATATTTATTAAGAAAACCCCCTACTTGATTCTATAGCACTAGTCCAAAGCATCATTGTTCTTGTTATAATGTATCAGAACACATGCCTAGAAATGGCAGTGCCAACTAAAGTGCTGAAAATATTGTAGTAGGGTTTCTTTTGGGGTAAAAAAAAAAAAAAAGAAAACAATGCCCCCGTGACAGACACAGCAGAGGCCATAGAGAACCTCCAGGACACACATGAGTAACCCCCTGAACTTCTGAGGGCACTAAAGCAGCTCTCACACACAGGCTTTGGTGGTGACTGGCCCCGTCGTGGCTGTTCTCTCTGTGCTCCCTGCAGGGCATCCAGATGGTGTGTGAAACTCTTATTGAGTGCTGGGACCACGACCCCGAGGCCCGGCTGACAGCACAGTGCGTTGCAGAGCGCTTCAGCGAGCTCAAGCACCATGACAGGCTCTCGGGAAGGAGCTGTTCGGAGGAGAAGATCCCTGAAGATGGCTCTGTGACCACTGCAAAGTAGTATGTACATGAGAGCTCCAAAATGGAGGGAAGTCACTCCTAGACGTGTTCGCCTTGGCAAAGGAAGAAGTCTTGATCAGTGCCTTGACTTGCTTCCTGGAGGACTGAGGCTGTCACTACTCCCTTGAGGCTGCAACTCTGGACAGGGAGATGTATTCTGTGAATTAAAAGCTGGGGAGTAGCTGTCATATCCTAGCATTGGCAGCCGGCATCATGTCGTAGGAGGAGCTATGTATGTTAGCACTTCCTCAGGAAATGAGATTTGAAAATAGCCAATAACATTATGCACTTTATTAATGCCTGTATATAACTATGAAATTGCTATTTTTATATATATATATACATATATATCTAAAAAATGTGTGTGTATGTATATATATATCTATCTATATATCTATAAACAGCCATGCTCTGAAAGAAAAAAGTGCTTCCAGGAAATTACCAGTGCATTAGAAAACCCTCCCCTTAGGGAAGGAGCCTGGGGAGACTGGTATAGCACCACACCAGCAATTGTGCACTAAGCGCTCTGCCAAAAAGATAGGAATAATATGCAATAAGAAGATGACTTTCAAAGCATGTGCTGTGACCACCTGGCTGTGGCCCTGCAGTTTGCAGTTGCAGGAGCAGTCTCCTGCAGACAGGCCAATTTGACTTTGCAGTTGTACCTACATGGTCCTGTCTGCAGCACATTGTGGAAATTTCTGGGGTGCCTTTTCCCTCTTACCTTAACCCCAATGTCCTCACAGTGTCCCAGAACAGGAGCGTGAGGAGGTTTGGTCCTTCCCAAATGTGTGTTTTGATACAGAGGTTGTTAAGGTTGGGGTTTTTTTGTTTTTGTTTTTTTTTTTTGCTTTAAATTCATGCTGTTTGCAAGCAGGTTGCAAAATATGAGCAGGATGAGTTTCCCCCTCCTCTCATCCCCACACCCAAACCATACAGAACACAACAGGGCCAGCAACAATCCAAGCAGATGTTTTATATTTGCTGTGCATTCTGAGTGTGGGCAGTACTATTTTTTCCCCCTTCCTTTTACCTTGATTGTGTTGCTGTAAGAACAAACTTCTTTTTTTTCCCTGTACCACATGTCTAATTGCTTGACACACCACAATCTGACTCTGTTTCATACTTTCTAAAGTAAGAGACAACAGCTGGTGCCTTTATTTTTGCAAAAAGACCTTGGAGGTGAGGGAAAGCTCCGTAGCAATAGGTTAATGGCATATCCTGCCCACAGCATTTGGGGCTGCCTCAGCAAGTCAGCAATTCACAGAAGGGAAAAAAAAAAACAAAACCACAACCAAAAACCAAGAAAGACTTTTTTCAGCAGGATCCCTTGGACATTGCTTACATTCTTTCAGTTCCCCAAAATGTTTAAGACAGATGACATCACATTGGGCCTATATAAATGACAGCAATTATTTTAATAAGTGCTAAAAATTTTGTCTTTAGGTGTTTTGCAGTGATTTATACACTTTTTTCTTCCCCACAGGACATCAGCAGTCCTGGACAGATGTATCTGGTGTGATTTATTAAACACATTTGACAGATAAACATCAATATGTCACTAGAAGACGTTGCATTGCAAGTCAATAGGAATCATGCTTATTCAAATAGGAGTTAAAATTTATGATGGAAAATATTTTATTTTATTTGAAATGGTTTTATAACCGCTTTTTTTTTTTTTTTCATTTTAACCAAACTACTCAGAAATATTTAAGCAGTGCGGGGCAAAATGTCTACATCTACAGTGGAATTCAGATTTGTCAAATTTTATAGGGGGGAAATGTTCTTGTAAACTCACAGGGCCACAGGCAAAGGTGGAGTTTGTAGCAGGAGGACATATCCAGGCAGGTAGAATGTCAGGGCCCATTTCTCTTCCTCCATCCATGCATGTGGTAGTTCCTGACAATACTGACATTTTTATGGGGTTTTTTAACACTACATGTAAAGGGAAATTTTTATTCTTTTAAGGAATATTTCACCTGTACGTCATGTATGAAATAGGAATGTGAGCAATATATACTCTTGTATATCAAAAGTTTCAAACACTTAACTTGATTTGTAAACTGTTTGAGGGGTTTTTCTGTCTTGTTTTGTTTTGTATAAATCAAATGTTTATTGGAGCAAATAAAATAACACCAACTCAAGCTTGTCTCTCACCTCTGAAGCATCCAGAATAGGGAGAGGGTTCTTCCTAAAATGAACCCTATCCTAAAATGATTGAAGTCTATTCCTTCCTACCAGGGGCCTGAATGTCATGCTTAAGTGTGTCCAGTGTGCATATATCCTGCTTTGCTAATGACTCCTTCTCCAAGTCACCATACCACCCTTCAGCAGAACAGCAGTAGTAGATACCCAAACTTTCTGCCCCCTTAGCCCCTGCACTGCTATCCTTCACTAGTCGCAAAGGAGGGGAGGGAGAAAAGTGTTTACAGCTGATGCTCTCCTACTTGTAGATTGTTCAGTTCTCAGTGTGGATGTGGCACTTAGGGACATGGTTTAGTGGTGGACTTGGCAGTTTTGGGTTAACAGTTGGACTCCATGATCTTAAAGGTCTTTTCCAATATAATGAATTCTTTGGCTCTCTGATAGGGCCGTAGTTAGACCTCAGTCATTTTGATGCTAATGTTAAAATGAGGCAGAAGGCAGCCCACTATATCTGTGTCACTGAGAGGTGTATGATTAATGTGTTTGTGCCTTGCAGCTTCTGCTCTCCACTCAGAGCTTTCACCTTTTTAAGCTGGTACCCCTCCCATGGAAGACGTGCTGAACACAAGCACCACATAAACAAAGAGCAAGATACCTCTCTCTGCCCTCTTCAAATTGCCTTGAGTGTGACTTAGGTTGAATCTAAGTCTTTACATAGAGTGCAGTCTACCACTGGGCATCTCAGATACTCTGATGTGGGCCTGACTAGGTGCCCCTCAAGCAGACAGCTGCAGGTGACCAGCTCTTTCTTCAAGTCACCTCAAGCTACCCTCTGCCAGGTGTGAAACAGCTCTCAGCTTCCCCACAGGCATGCAAAGCCTCACTACCCACACCTCTGTGTTCCCAACAGCAGCCTGCTGAGGCCTTAGGCAAGCCCAGCAACATTGCGGTCGGTCCCAGCATGTGCCCACCGCTGGCAACGTATTGGCAAAGGTCTTCAAGCCCCAACATCTTGTTTACATTAGCTCAAAGTCTGAGTCCTTTCGGCATAACACAGCAAGTGTTGCAAAACCAAGTATAAAATGAATTCTAAAAATGCAGCAGGCAAACTTCACAGATCTTTCAGACTTGAAGTACACAATATCCTTGAAATTAAGTACACTATATACTTTTAACAATTTATTTTTTCAATTAAGGCTTCTGCCCACCTTTCTTATCCTAAATATTGTATTCTACATCCTGCTGTAAGCAGCTCTTAATTAGCATGTCAGTCAGCATTTTATCACCGGGGTTCACAGCAAGGAGGCTCCAGCTGTGCAATGTAGAAGGCAGTCTTTGGGTTTACTACCAAACCATGCAGTGGTCTATACGGGATAGTGAAGTTTCCCAATGTAGCCTGCCTCTGTGTTACCTGTTCATGTAACTTCCAGCACGATGGGGAGTTCACCCCCTTATTCTACCGGAATAAAAATGAATGATTGACCCAGCTCCCAAGGAGAGGAAAAAAGAAATAGAAAGGCATTAAGACATTGTTATTCTGGATGCTCCTGGAAACAAACTGGGCCACATGTAGAGCACCTGCAATATTGTCCTATTGTCAAGCCAGCTGTGTTGGGGCCCAGGGGCTTCCTTTGCTTCCAGAGGAACATTGATTAATTTATTTCCTGATCCTTAGCTCTTTCTCTTTCTCCTGGTTGCTTCTTTTTTTTTTTTTTTTTTTTTT